>PVJC01021589.1:0-28051 GCA_004026665.1 Murina feae
CCCCACACCAACTGCCACCCCCACACCAACCGCCAACTGCCATCTCCCTCCCACCCACCCCCATATCCCGCTCACCCTGCTGCTGGCACTGCACTGGCCTCCAGGGCTGCCAGCTGCCATCTTGCCTGAGCTAATTTGCATACAGCCATTCTGATTGGCTGGTGGGCGTGACTTACCCCTGTCCTGGAGAAACGGTTAATTTTAATATTACACTTTTATTAGTTAAGATTATCTAGAGGCCTGGTGCACAAATACGAATCCAGTGGGGTCCCTTGGCCTGGCCTGTGGGCATGGGACTGAAACCAGCTCTCTGACAACCTCTGAGGGATCCCAGATTGTGAGAGGGCAGTTCTTGGGTGACACACCCCGGAATCGGGCTTCCTCCTTTCTGGTTCTGGCTGTGTCACCCGAGAACCGCAGTTGCCAAGTCACCACAGCTCAACAGCTACTGTGTTGAGTGTCTGCCCCCTGGTGGTCATTGCACATCATAGCTACAGGTCAAACAGACAGTCGCTTAGGCATATATGTAATCTAATAAAATAGTAATATGCAAATTAACCATCACTCTGAGACACCTAAGCCATACCCACCAGCCAAGCCACGCCCATTAGCCAATCAGAGCAGCTGTATGCAAATTAACCCAGCCAAGATGGAGGCTGGCAGCCATGGATCTAGAGCAAACAGGAGACTTCCATTGCAACTGCCTGCCTAGGCTGGCTGGGCCTCTGCTCAAGGCAACAATGTTGCAATTATAGAAGCCATGGAGCTGAAGCAAACAAGAGGCTTCCTTGCCTGCCTAGGCCTCTGCTTAAGGCAACAAAGTTTCAATTATAGAAGATAAATAAACCCCAGAAACCTGATTCCAGCCAGCCTCCCTGGGACATTGGGTCAATGGGAGCTGTGGGCAGACTGCAAATGGCCCTCATCCCCTCACACAGGCTGACCAGGTACCCCAGTAGGGACCCAAACCCTGAAGGGGATGTGGCCAGCTTGAAAATGGCCCTCAGCCCTTCACCCAGGCTGGCCAGGCACCCCAGTAGGGACCCGAACCCTGAAGGGGATGTGGCCAGCCTGAAAATGGCCCTCAGCCCCTCACCCAGGCTGGCCAGGCACTCCAATAGGGACCTTTGCAAGAGAGTTAATTTGCCTCTTCCTCCTATGGACTGCCTATAGGTCTTGCCCATATTTTGTTATGATGATAAATGATAGTCATTTGAATGAACTTCTTTCTCACTCAGCTGTGTCCATTAAAGACATGATTTCAAAATTAAGAAGGTGTCTTTAAATCTTTTTTTCTAAGTACAATGCCTAATAAATACATATCTAATCTAATAAGAGTAATATTGAAATTGACCGTGACACCTAAGCCATGCCCACCAGCCAATCAGAGCAGCTGTATTCACATTAACCCAGCCAAGATGGAGGCTGGCAGTCATGGAGCTAGAGTAAACAGGCAGCTTCCGTTGCAGCAGGAGTAAGCTGTCTGCTGGCCGGCTGGCCTCTCTGTGCTCCAGGCAACATACTTGCAACATTGTTGCAATTATAGAAGCCTCGGAGCTGAAGCAGACAGGGGGCTTCGTTACTTGCCTAGGCCTTGGCTTAAAGGAACAGTATCAATTATAGAAGATAAACTCCAGAACCTGCTTCCAGCCAGCCTTGCTGGGACATTGGGTCAATTGGAGCTGTGGGCAGCCTGAAAACAGCCATCAGCCCCTCACCCAGGCTGGCCAGGTACCCCAGTAGGGACCCAAAACCTGAAGGGACTGTGGGCAGCCTGAAAATGCCTCAGCTCTTTACCCAGGCTGCCCAGGCACCCCAGTAAGGACCCAAAATCTGAAGGGGCTGTGGGCTGCCTGAAAATGGCCCTCAGCACATCACCCAGGCTGACCAGGCATGCCAGCAGGCAGACATCCCCAGAGGGGTCCCAGACTGGGAGAGGGCACAGGCTGGGCTGAGGTACCTCCTGAGCGCACAAATTTTTGTGCACCGGGCCCCTAGTGTGTGTGTGTGTGTGTGTGTGTGTGTGTGTGTGTGTGTGTATTTGTTGAATGAATAAGCACCCTAAATCAGGTTGCAGTTAAAGCCTACTGACTTTTTGATTTCCTGGGGACCAATAAATAGCTAGTTTCTTATATTAAAACTAGAGGCCTGGTGCATGCATTTGTGCACGGGTGGGGTCCCTCGGCCTGACTGGAGATTGAGGCCTATTGTGGGCCAGCCGGCCAGGGGGAGGGACCCTGGGAGGTTGGCTGGATGCGGTAGAGGAACTGTGAGAGGTTGGCCTGCCAGCCTCCATCGCCTGATCAGGGCTGGGGGAGAGGGACCATAGGGGGCTGGCTGGCTGAGTGGAGGGGCCACAGGAGGTTGGCTGGCTGAGGGGAGAGGTTGTGGAACCACACTGACCACCAGGGGGCAGCTCCTGCATTGAGTGTCTGCCCCCTGGTGGTCAGTGCACATCATAGTGACTGGTCAACTATTCGTTCCAGTTCGGTTGTAATGGTTGCTTAGGCTTTTATATATATACTAGAAGCCTGGTGCACAAAAATTTGTGCACTCGGGGGGCGGGGGGTGTCCCTCAGCCTGGCCTGTGCCCTCTCACAGTCTGGGACCTCTCAGGGGATGTCCACCTGCTGGCTTATTCCTACTCCCTGGGGGATTGGGCCTAAGCTGACAGACATCCCTCTGGCAGCCTGGGAGCCCTTGGGAGATGTCTACTTGCCAGTAGGGAGCAGGTGTAATCTGCAGTCGTACATCCTTAGAGCTGCTGAGGAGGCAGGAGAGGCTCCCACCACCACCCCTGTATTGTGGCTGAGCAGAGCTTCCCCTGTGAGAGTGCACTGACCACCTGGGGGTAGCTCCTGCATCGAGCATCTGCCCCTGGTGGTCAGTGTGTGTCATAGTGACCAGTCATTCCCAGTGGTTCTGCTGTTAGGGTCAATTTGCATATTACCCTTTTATTATATAGGATAGAGGCTTGGTGCATGGGTGGGGGCTGGCTGGTTTGCCCTGAAGGCTGTTTGCAGGTTGGCCACACTCCCTTCAGGGTTGGGATCCCTGCTGGAGTTCCTGGCCAGCCTGGGTGAGGGGCTGATGGCTGTTTGCAGGCTGGCTAAGATCCCCAGTGGCCCAAGCTCCTAGCGAGGCTGGCTGGAAGCAGGTATCTGGGATTTATTTATCTTCTATAATTGGAACTTTGTTGCCTTGAATGGAGGCCACAACTGGCCAGGGCAGGTGGGAAGTTCAGCTTCCTCTATTGCAGGGGCAATCAAGCCTCCTGCTTGCTCCAGCTCTGTGGCTTTCAAATGCCATCTTGGTTAATTTGCATATAGTCACTCTGATTGACTGGTGGGCATGGCTTGGGGCATAGTGGAGTTGTGATCAATTTGCATGTTTCTCTTTTATTAGTGTAGATAGAGTCTCCTTATTGAATACTGTGATGGATTCCCTCTTTGGCCATCTCTTCTCCTGACATCATAATAATACCAGCAGAGAAACAGTGGGTCAGGGATCGGAAACCTTGGCTCTGGTTCTGACCTTGTCCCAAGTCACTTTCCCTTTGGAGACTCAGTGTTCTTTGTGAAGGAGAGGGCGGAGAGTGATGGCCTCCCAGGTCCTCACCATCCTCCACATGCTAGAGAGGAGAGTGTGGAGGGCAGGGCCCTCAGATATGAGATGCATGCCTTGTCTCTGGGAATATTATTAAATTATTTAAAAATTTATTTTCATTTGATTTTTGGTAACCTATTTGTACATTCTTTCAACAAATTTTATTGCCAAGTAAATGGTAACATTCACTTGTACCTCTCAAAAAGCCTAGAAGCTGAGCATCCCTTTGTTTGATGGTTGTTTGAGTGCTGATCTCAGAAGGTAGTGCTCTGAGTTGTTTTTGGTTTATGTGTTCGTTGATTGATTGATTGACTGATTTATTGTTCAGTTGCCTTGGTTTGAAAGAACATTCTCAGTTAGGGATTTAAGATAATGGAGAAGCTCTGACTGGTTTGGCTCAGTGGATAGAGTGTCAGCTTGCGGACTGAAGGATCCCAGGTTTGATTCCCGTCAAGGGCATGTACCTTGGTTGCAGGCACATCCCCAGTACGGGGTGTGCAGGAGGCAGTTGATTGATGTTTCTCTCTTATCGATGTTTGTAACTCTCTATCCCTCTCCCTTCCTCTCTGTAAAAAATCAATAAAATATATTTAAAAAAAAAGATAATGGAGAATAACTTGAGTGGTTTCGCCCAGTGGTTTAGCGCTGAGCTATGAAGCATTAGGTCATAGTTCGATTCATGGTCAGGGCACATGCTAGGGTTGTGGGCTCCATCCCCAATCGGGAGTGTGCAGGAGGCAGCCGATCAATGATTCTCTCTCATCATTGATGTTTCTATCTCTTTCTCCCTCTCCCTTCCTCTCTGAAATCAATAAAAATATATATTAAAGAAAAGATAATGGGGAATAAGTGATGTGGCGCAGCCTTCCGAGTCACCACAACAGGAGGAAAGTAACAGAAGTTAGAATGTCCAGGTGACTCGCTGAGGGAGGTCAGCAGCAGCAGGAGGAAGAGGAGTGTGGGAGTGTTGACAGTGAGGGAGTGGTGGGTGTTGGGGTGGGGGTGCCCAATATTATCTGCCAGGCATGATGCTGTCCTTTACATATATTATCTCCCTCTACATCACCGCCACTTAGAGGACTGCAGTCAGACGGCAGCTGGCCCTGACACAGCAAAATGGGCAGTAAAGGTGCCCCAGCAGAAGTGGTGATGGGGGCAGAGGCCGACCCAGGAGGGCAGACTGGGGAGAGCTGGGGGGTGGTGGAGAGGTCAGGGGAACAGCTAAGTGTCCATCTTAGGATTTCCAGGACAATCTTAATTTTGAAATCATGCCTTTAATTGACAAGCCATAGGAAAAACATTGACCTTGACTCTTGTTTTAGAAAATAAGGTCACCAGTAGAGGCATGGGGTTAGGAAGTGTGGAGCCCTGTCGCCTGAACACGTGATTCCTGGGAAGCAAGGTCTGAGCACTCTGGACTCTGCCTCTGTGCTGGCGAGGTTCCCTCAGCCAGGCCTGAAGGGGGCCCATCTACCCTCTTTAAAGCTGCTGGCGAAGCGGGATCTCAGCCTGTAGTTCAGACTCAAAATCTCTGAAGCAGATATTTCTTTTGGGAGAGGGACCCCAAGCCCTGGAATTCTTAATCTTTTTAGTGCTTTGTGTTTAAGAAAAAAGAGTGGTAATTGCATCCCATTCAATACTCCATCTCCTTCCTTCCCTTTTCCTTGCCACACTCTCCAGGCAGGCGTGCCTCATAAAAGTCACCAGTCCCCGAGAGCTGGCCGCTCCCAGGACTCAGGCAGGCTAGAGCCCAGCTTGGGCCAGGGTATAGCTTGGTCAGAGGTCCGAGTGGTCGGTGAGGAAGGCCAGGTACTGGCACACTCAGTGCCTTGTGAGGACACACACAACCAGGATCACACGTGTCTGTGAGTCTCCTGAGTGGCTCCCCGGGCACGTCAGCCTGGCCTGGGCCTCGGCCTCCCTTACTCTGCGTATTGACATGGATGCACATGGGAACAGAGCTGAGTTTTCCTGACGGAGTGGTTTTCTGTGTTTCAGTTTGAGTAGATCCCCTGCTTCCTGGGGCCTCTAAAATGGGGACTGACCTCACTCCTAACATCTCCATATGTTCCTCAGAACGATGCCATGAGGATAAGGAAGGAAACAAAGCATCGCAAGGCTGAAAAGCCCCCAGGGGTGATTTTGTCCATTTGCCACCGCCACACAGCAGTGCCCATGTGAGGAGAAAGAATGCCTGGCATAGCGGCCACCTAGGGGCAGGGGCCTGCAGCTCCCCTGGGTGGGAGCCAAGGTGGAAGTTGTTCTCACAGCTTTTCTTCCATTCTTTCTTTTTTCTTTTCCCCTGCATTGCTGTTCATCATCAAGTAGTTCAGGCCATTTGGGGAAAAATTACTTCCTGCAAAATGAGGGAGCAATTTGCAGCATCTGTGACTTCCTTTTTAACTGAATCTGTTCTTCTCCGATACCAGCAGCGAGTGCCAACGTCAGCAGTAGGATTTGGCGAGCATAGTCTGAAGGCGCTGGAGATAAATTGATGTGCTCTGTACACATGCAAATTGAACGGAAGCCAGATGGCCACGTGGTTCTCAAGGTCCTCTGGAGGGTAGTGGCTGATCTGAAGCTCTGGGTGAGGAGGTGAGAGAGAGGCCAGCTAACTTTCCTGAGGAGCTGCCATGGTGGGTGCACCTCCAGGGTGGGCTTGGAAGCTTCTCCAGAGAGGGGGTCATGTGACAGGGGCTTTTCTAGGACCTGAATGGGCCCAGAGGCTCTCCTGCCTTCTTCCCTGCTGCCCAGCACAGCCAGCTTAGTTGGCTCCCATCACTTGCTCTCTCCAGCCTGGCTGAGCGCCAGGAGGGCGACCAGGGGAGGCTGTGTCCTCCCCCAGATGGTGCCCTGACTCCAAGCTCTAGTGCTGGAGGCAAGGGGTGGAGACGAGGGTTCACAAGTCTCTCCCTACCAGTGGTGCTAACAAAACAAAGCAGAAGCAAACAGCAACCTCTGAAACATGCAGTCGTTTGCAGGGACAATGGGATTTTTCTCCAGGGTGCCTGAGCAGCAGCTGGGACTGCACTGCTGAGCCAAGGCCTGGAGAGTTGACTGACGTTATCTCCATCTCCATCATCGAAATTTGGAGATTGTGCTGTGCCAACCTTGCAGGCTTCTTTGGTTCTCCTTAGACCACGAGACTGGACAGACAGCTGTCCTCTGGCGGTCACAGGGGGTCCATCACTCCTGCCCAGACACTGAGACTCGTGCCTGTGTCCCCTGGCCCAGCAGAGGCCACGGCATAACAAGTGGGGCAAGACCTGTCCCCTGCAGGACAGGGGCTGCTCCTAGGACTAGGCTCATCTCCCAAGGTTCCCCTGGGCTTCCTCTCTGCCGGGACTGGCTGCTCCATGAGGCAGGGCCCCCTGTCCGCAGGCCCCAAAGTAATCTTCACACACAGCCAGACACCTGGGAGGCCCAGAGACAGGCACAGGGAGTGGCTGGCCTCCATCCCCGCCCTGAAGGCCTGCGATCTGCCCTGGAGCTGCCACCTGGAAGGAGGGGATCTTGTCCTGCTCTACCACATGACAACCCCATGGACCCCGAAGTGCCTGGAGCCCTGTGAGAAGGAAGCATGGTCAGTAGAGGGAGGAACACTGCACTCAGCCAAGGCCTTTGGATGCCAGGCCTCAGGGGCTGGGGGCTGGATGGTACTTAGCTTCTCCACTGCTCCGCTCATAGCCCCTTGGAGACCATGTTCCCACTGCTGCCCCCCTAGTGCCTCCACTGACCCTGAAGTTCTCATTCTCCAGGAGCTGCTGTGACTGTTGGTGGCAGCTCTGTAACGAGAAGTCACAGGGGGCCTGGCCTGGTCAACCACCAGCAAATGATTTCCTGTTTCCTTCCCGATTCCCTCAAAGCCCAGCCCCCACAAACACCAGGGCGGCAATTGCTCGATGAGAATGAATTCAACTGTAGGAGGATTTCTCACCCAAGTTCTAAACACCACCAGGAAGGTAGATGCTAAGCACCTAGTCATGCGTTTAACATACAGTTCAGATGGAGCTGCTTTTCTTGTTCCAAAACCAAGCCCGGCAGAGGCAGGCTGGGGAGCCCTCGGAGATGCCAGCGGCTGGGGAAGGCCCAGGCTGTGTCTGATGGACTCGGTTTGGATTCTGGTTCCACCACGTTCAGCCGCAGGACCTGGGCGGGCCGCCTCACCTTTCAGCAGCGCCCGTGACCTCGTCTGTGGGTAATTTGCCTCATGAGACTGCAACGTATGCAAAAGCAAATGCCATAGCGCTCATCAGATCCTCGAGAGCAGTGCTTTTCATGTTAATGGGAACAGAATGGAATGAGAATATTTGTATTACAGCAGCAGAGGGATAACAGAGGGGCAGAGATTAGGTCACTTACGGGGTGCGAGTCCTGTGTCCTGGGAGGATAAGGTTCTATGTCATGATTCATACTAGGAAGTGGATGGGTCTGCCTTCACCTTGCTGCTGCCCCCACAGGACACAATCCCTCTGAGTGGCTGTGCTGCAAAACTCCGACCTGCATTTCCTACGGGCAGGCACTGTCCTAGGACTCTCACACTGATGCCGTCTTATCCCTCCTTCCATCCCACGGTGGTGATTCTTCAAGTGCCCATTGTACAGACGGGCTAACTACACAGTGAAGGAAGAGGAACTGCCAAGACCGTCGGCCGATAACTGGAGAGCCAGAAAGTGAGCGCTCCTCTGAGCGTTAGTTTCCTGGTCGGGCTCTAGATGCACACCGACGCCCTAATCCGATGCCTGCGCTGCGGTCATCTGGGAAACTTCCCGGAGTATGTGGAATTGGGAGTCACTTTTCAGTGATGTCAGTGATGAAAAAGAAACCGTTAGGAAACTGAAAATGATCTGAAATTCTTTGCAAGTGTTACATTTGCTCTTGCCGCCTCCTTTCACTTCTCTCTCCTAGTCCTTCCTCTTCCTCCTCCTGAAGTGGAAACCCGAGTGTGTGGCATTAGCTCAGAGAACCCCGCATGCACCTCGTTACACGAGTCAAGGAGCCCCTGGCCAGCAGAGTGACAGCCGGCTGCGCAGCTTGACATCTCATTGAAGCGGTTTCTCTTCTTGGAAAATCTAAAGCATGACAAGCAGGTCCTTTAAACTAAAACTTCTCAAAGACACGTCTGTGCTGGCATCCCCGTCCTCTCCTTCCCTCCCAACTTCCTCCACGGGTGAGGCCACCGGCTGTGTTGGCATCGCTGTATCCTACAGTCACTTTGTCCCAGTTGTGTCCACTGGTGGCATTGGGTGCAGGTGGCCCCTCGGTCCTTCCTTGGCCAGATCTGGCTGCCCAGAGGCGCTTCTCCCGGCTGCTTTCACTCCAGGGATGGCCACTCCATTCTCAGAGGTTCAGGCCCAACACCCCGTGGCCGTCCTCCCAGCCTCATTTCTATCTCACATTCACCACCAGCAAACCTGCCAGCACCACTGCCCCACACTAGTCTCAATCACTCCGATGCTTTGTCTTCCAGTCGCCACCAGCGGGGCTCCTGCTTTTCCCTGTGCTTTTCTGTCCTCGTCGGCATAACCAGAGATGCTTTTACAAGGAAAGGTAGCTGGTCCCCCTGCTGCTCCTGGAAAGGTGCCTCTGTTGTTTCCCCATCACTGTCAGAGAGAAAGCTAACCCCTTAGCCCTCCCTGGTGTGTTTCCTTGCTGCCACTCTGAATCTCATCTCCTATCACTCACCTCCTTGATCAGTCAACTGAAGCTACATCATCTACACATTGTTCTTGGATAAACTAAGCATGCGCAGCCTCAGGCTATTGGACCTGCTGGTCCCTCTGTCAGGAATCCTCTTCACAAAGATGGCCATGTGGCTCACTCCCTCCCTGATTTGTTTAATGTCTTATCTTCCCACCCTGTATAAAATAGGAGGCAGTCTTCCCATCCTTCCTTGCTTTATTCTTTTCCAAAATACTTACTGTAAAATGCATGCCTTTCTTTTTAAAAGAAAGATTGTTATTGATTTCAGAGAGGAAGGGAGAGGGAGAGAGAGATAGAAACATCAATGATGAGAGAGTAACATTAATTGGGTTTCCCCTAAATTCCCCCACTGGGGATAGAGACTGCAAGCTGGGCATGTGCCTTGATGGGGATCAAATTGTGACCTTCTGGTTCATAGGTTGATGCTGAACCACTGAGCCATGCAGGCCGGGTGATTGCATTTCTTTATTATCATTTTTCTCCTCGAGAATATAGCTGTTGAGGGTGAAGATTTTTGTATGTTTTGTTCACTGTTTTAGTCTAAGGGCCAGAACCGTGCCTGGCACCTGGTAGAAGTTTAGTGGATAGTTATTGAATGAATAAATATCGTTTGCTCAGTTTCTAAGCAGATTCTGAGTGACCAGCCAAGCTTGGTGGAGCTCTGTTCACTTAGCACAGTGACTCTTCCACAGCATCGTTGGGGTAAGAGTGGGAGCATGGGGGTTGGGAAGGCCATGAAGCCTTTTTTGCCATAAATCCCTTTTCTGCCATAAATTTCTTTTCCACCTGATGGTATTTGCCGTACCAGGATTTCAGCACTAGCTCCAAGCTGGCCTAAGGACATATCCCTGGATGAACCTGCCTGAAGATTAAATGATTCTTAAAACGATTTCCCTGAAAGAATCCTGTTGGAACACCCTCCTTTAAAAGTCCTCAATCCAGACGCCTGTGCTGTGGGCGTTCTCAGATGCATTATTTAAAGTTATTTCCAGTGGCGTGTGGGTGGGAGGTGGGTGCTGCACTTGTTACTTCATGGTTTTGAAAAGCCTTCCAGGATCTATTTCCTCTTTACCCCAAAGAGTGTGCTCACTTGTGACCCTTTCCTAAGTCATGTAACCTAGACTCTGTGGCTCGCCAGCGGGCTCCTCGTGCATGGCCCCTGCACCTCCATCTCTTAGTGGCCAAAACTTAGAAACAGGCCCGTCTGGTCTTCTGGGGTATCTCTCAGGAGAGGGCGCTTCTGTTCCTTGGGGAGTCAAAAGCGGTATTCATAGAGGACACGTTTTCCATGAGCCCACTTCACAGACGCTTGCACTTCACAGCGAGCCCCACGTTGGTAGTGCAGTGGGCCATGTGTCTGCATGGCTTTTCATGCTTTGCAGCCCTTCACAATCTGTTGTTTCACTGGATGCCAGGAGGCCGGTCACCCGGTCTCTCCCACGCAGCGGTGGCACCCCTGGATATTAAGGCGTTGCCCTTTGCCTCCCCTGCCCTGCAGGAGCTCAAGTTCCTTCTCAGATCCGTGATGATCATCCTTCATTGCAGACATCCATGTCTAACTCGCACACCCTGCTTCTGCTGCCAGGCTGAGAGAAGGAATGATCATGTCTGTAGTCTGGGCCTCACTCTTTCCCTGGAGAATGCTCAGAGGCAGGAGGCGCCGTCTGTATTTCCATGGAGAGCTGCCGCCCTGAGCTCAGGGTCTCTTGGCAGAGTTGGGTTCTTCTCTGGGTATCTCCTGTGAAGCCACATCCCGTCGAATTCCTCCACTTGTAAGTCAGGCTGCTCTGGAGGGCACCCTGTGACATAATACCTGGCATTGGTTTCACCACAGATTTGCAGCTATGCCAGCATTTGTCAAGCAGGTTATAATTACTGGACTCTTCTTCTGGAGATGCTAATTCAGCAGTTTTGAGAAAAATCCAGGAATCTGTGTATTTTTTTAATCTTGATGAGTCTGACAATGAGCCCTGCTTGGAAACCACTGTCTAGGTTCCCCACAATACATGAGGAGGCTGTTAACCTCATTTGCAGATGTGGCTCAAATCAAGTAAGTAACTTCTGAGTCTCTAAGTCAGGGGGTTGGAGGGCCAGACTTCCAGCCCAGGCCTGTCTCCAAGCTCGAGTCTCTTCCCGCTGCAGCCTCCCTCCCCGGCTCACCAGGCTCTCAGTTCCCTGGCGTGTTGATTTCCTTCCTACTCTGATTGTCCATCAGCATTCTCCTCACCAGGTCCAGCCCCTCCCCCAGGGGCAGTTCCGAGGGGCCTGGAGAAGACATGGAAATACAGAAGGAAGCATTTACGACCCTGTCCATGTCAGTGAGCTGGGCCTGTCCGGCCACACCGATGGCCAGGCCAGCCTCCGCTGCAGAGGGAGCAGCCTGGGGAACAGCGCAGGGCCCCAGACGCTCCGTGCCCCAGCCGGTCTCCCAGCCCCGTTCCCAGAAGCAGTTCCTAAGAGCACAGGCAGCAGCGCCTGCCCACTGTGGCGAGGCTCGTGGGAAACCTTCCTCTTTCTACGTCCATGGTGTTGGGAGCTAGATCATCATGAAGAAACCTCACAACCTCAAGTCTCCTTGTGATGGGAAGGGTGCAAGGGGGCCCGGGCAGGGGAACTCCGAGTGGCTTTGCTGGTACCTGTGGCGAGATGTCAGGGTGTCCACGTACCTAGAGGGCAGAGCTCCTCGGTCCGCAGGCCCTGGCCCGGGGAGCCCCTGCGGTGGAAGCAGGGTGCTGAGTCTGGAGGGCGCCTCCTCGGCGCAGAGCCCGGTGGTGGCTGCTCTTAGGATTTCAGAAATTGGAACTTGGGGGACCTTTGCCGTAGGATCGGGGAGGCAGGCGACCTGGATTCAGAATCTGGCTGTGCTGCTTAACAGCTTTGTAGTTCATGTCCTGATGACTCGGTTTCCTCCTCCGTGAGATGTGACCTCTGGTACCGGCTGCGCAGGGCTGTCGGGAGGGCGCAGTGAGCTGGGCGCGGAGGCTGCGAGGGAGGCAGGCACCTGCCGGCGGCTGTCCTGCTGCTCGGCACACGCTGCGGCGTGAAGAACCGCGGCCCGCGCGTGGCGTGCGCCGTCTGCTGGGACAGGAACAGGCCTCGGCCATGCACGCTGCGTGGGAAGCGGGAAGAGCTGTAGTAGAGGAGCAGCCAGCGAGCCATGGAGCTGAGCAGCGGCTGGCTGTGCAGCGGGAGGGCAGGCGCCTGAGCCCGGGGCTTCCTCGCAGGGGCAGCGGCATCGCCCCTTAGGCCAGCAGGGGTCAGCAGGGGTCAGCAGGGGTCAGCAGGGGTCAGCAGGTGGAGAAAGGGAGCAGGCGTTCCCAGTGGAGGCGGCAGCAGGCGCAGGGCCACGGTCCGTGCAGGAAATGACAGACACTGAGAGCGGAAGGCGAGGCACCAGAAAGACGTGGCCAGGCTGACGGGTGGTAAGTGCCCTCGTGAGGACGGGAGGACTCCCCTCGGGAGGATTGCCATAGAGAGGACGGGAGGACTCCCCTCGGGAGGATTGCCATAGAGAGGCCGGGAGGACTCCCCTCGGGAGGATTGCCATAGAGAGGCCGGGAGGACTCCCCTCGGGAGGATTGCCATAGAGAGGACGGGAGGACTGCCGTGGGTTTGGCCTTCCCCTGGAGGAAGGGCACTGGGAGCTCAGTTTGTGTTTTAATAAGATCGGCTGGTTACTGTCAGGAGCTCAGCACAACGAAAAGGAAGCAAACCAGCTCGATGACCTGCGCCTGCCGCCCTCGTCACTGTGAGTGTGGGTCACCCGCTGCTTCTCAGGGCCCCACCAGCGTGGCCGCAGGCCCGGGCTGGAGAGCCTGGGCCCCTGCCCAGCCCGCGGAGGCCTGCGGTGGCTGGGCTCCAGTTCGGTCCCTGGGCCGTGGGCCGTGCGTCCTCGTCCCCCCTCCGGTTTCGATGAACAGCCTGCTCAGAAGGAGCACGTGGGCCGTTGCTCGTCTGCCTGCCTGTGGCATATATTTGCATTCGTTTTATTATTAATAGGTGGAACTCTCATAATTCAAACAGCAAAGTGTTAGAAAAGGGAACACATCCCACATCCCCCGCTGTCCCGTTCCCACCACGGGAAACCTCTCCTGCTGGTGCCTTGGGTCTCCTTCCGGCGTTTATTTCTGCAAATAGGCGCAGAGATGAGTTTAGGTTCTCCCTGTGCCATTTCTTACGTAAGCACAGGCACTTTACAACAGAAAGCATCTCCGCGGGCAGCATGTCCACAAGGACGTCCGGCTAGGCCGCTGTGCTTTCTGGAGAGGAGGAGGAGGAGCTTCTCTCTCCATGAAGCAGACAAGATGTGTCCGTCCGCCCGCGTGGGGGAGGCGCGAGGAATCTCAGGTTCCTGCTGCTCCACGCTGTCCTGCGGGAGGGGTGTCGCTGTGGCGCCGTCTGCATGCTTTTCAGTGACATCTGTTCACCAGTCCCAGGTCCGACTGAAAAAGCAAACTTAGACTCTAGTTGTTAACAAGTTGTTGGGTCTTTCCTTCCCTTCAGTTCTTCCCCTTCAAACCTCCGCGCTGTAGCATGCAGCCCCCAAACCCTCACTGGGGCTGCGTGTGTCTGACTTTGCACTGCACCTGCCGGAGACCCCTGCCCGCACGCCTGGATCGGTTGCAAAGATTTCTATTTATTTCCACATGTGCTGAGCCACAAGAAGCCTTACAACCCCAACTCACAACCCGGAGTGACCCAGTGCGGGTGTAACCAGCTGGGATTGCAACCTCGTCCTGGTTACAGAGACCCGTAGCTTCCCGCCTGCAGGATGTGGGAATTCCCTGCCTCCGCAGGGCTGTGGGGAAGCTGCGAGGAAGGCGGTCATCTGTGCAGTGGGACGGGGGCTAGACTAGGTCTCGAGTCTCTTCAGGTCTTTTCACATCTCAGAGGCGGCCTGGACAGCTTCGGCAGCTGCCCGCTCTGCACGGCGGTTAGTGGGCCGTGGAGGGGGGCCCCTGAGCTGTGCCAGGGGAAGAGGGGCCCTGATGCTGCTGTCAAAACCACAGAATCCAGTTCATCTTCCAAAAGAAACTTGGGTTTTGTTTTATGGGCATGTTTCCCAGAAGTCTTCTCTGAGGCAGGATGTTGATGTTGCTTCTCAGGTAGAGAGAGTGTGAGGCCGTTGTCTCTCAGAGGCGGACTTGGAAATGGGCAACCTAATCTTGGGTCATGATTCAAAGCACTGCCAGAGCCAGCTTCACGAATACACAGCGTCTCTGTGCCACCCACGGACCCGAGGGTGGTGGTCCTTCCCCACGCCGAGAGCTCACCCCTCACCCAGAGCGAGTCCCGATGGCAAACCCCTGTCCCCCCTGTGGTTGTTGCCCCCATTGAAGAGGAACCGCGTGGCTATCCCGCGGGGCCCTGGCTTCAGCAGCTGCGAGGACTGTTGCAGTCACAACAGAGCCTCCCGCCTGCATCCCTCCTGTGGCCTCCCTTCGGGAACACCGACCCTGGCAGGGGCAGCTGCTGTGGGGAGATGCGCTTCCTGATGGAGAGGACCACTCTCCAGGTTCCTCTTGGAGCAGATGGGGTTCAACTTGGGGAGCAGAGCACGCGTAGATGGGAGCCAACTGTCCCATATCTCCTGGGGCTGAGGTTTGAGGACCCATGACTTCTGTTACAATTAGAGAGCTTTCATCCACTGACAGCTCCCTGTTTACCCAGGAGCCTTTCGGGGGTTTGTGAGCCCTGGTCTAGTCCAGGGTCTGGCTCATCGCAAATACTCAACAATATGTTGTTGGATTAGGCACCTCATTCAGTAACATTGAGCGCCTGATGTGGACTAAAATCTGGCAGCGCCAAAATGACATACAGCCGCTCTCGCTATCGAGTTTGTAATGTAGGAGGAGAGGTGTCTGTGTCGCCCGGCGTCTAACGTGGCTGGGAGCATGGTGGCCATGTGGCGGCTGAGTTACAATGACAGGATGCTGGGGCTGCAGAGTCTCAGGGACTGCGGGTCCCTTTCTCTCACTTCAGAAGGAAGAAGCTGATTGGTGAGAGACTCGTATTCAAGGCCAAGCAGTCAGACAGGGCCAGAGAGAGAGATGGGTCTACAGTCCCTGCTCTCAGCTCTGTGTAGTACCCCATGCAGCTTGCTTTTGGCCTTTAACTAGAAAGATCAAATCCTGGAAAGTAGAGGCAGTAACGGGGAGGGGGGAGGAAGAGGAGCTCCCTTTCACTGCCACGGCCACTCTCAGTGACCTACATCCTGTAAGTGTGTGGAAGCTCTGGCGCTGGTTCTCAGACATGGGCTGCAGAGAGGGCGACTCAAAAGCAGTGGGTCCCAGCTGCCCACGGCACCCAGTGGTCTCATCCTCAGAGGCCAGCCTCTCCAGCCAGCTTGTTGTTCTGATCCTGTGGCTCTGGTCAGCTGCGATGCCTAATGGGTTTCAGGAGGAGGCATATGAGAGGTTCTAGCTCTTAAATTACATGGAGGCTTTTCCATCCTGCTACAGTAAGTCCAGGGTCCTGGTTCAAACAAATGTAAAAAGATATTTTTGAGACAATCAGGGAAAAATGAATGTGGACTTGATGTTCAGTGATATTAAAGAATGATCATAGGGGGAAAACCAAGATGATAGCATAGCTAAATACCTGAAATTGTTGCCTCGCACATCCACTTCAAAACTACAATGAAAAGAAAAAACAGACACCATCCAGAACCACAGGAAGGCTGGCTGAGTGGAAATTCTACAACTAGAAGGAAAGAGAAAAGCACACCGAGGCTCAGAGGAGGTGCGGAAGTGAAGTGCAGAGGTACGGAGGCGCTCGTGGAAAGGGCTGGCTACTGAGGACATGGTTGTCTTTTTCAATCCAGAGGGAGTCACAAGCTCCTGACTGCTCTGAACTCTAGTTCCGGGCGAGTTTCTGGGGATCCAAACTCATACAGAGAGAAACTGGACTGTCTGGCATTGGGAGGAACTCGAGAGCGGCTTTCTCTCAGAGGTGCTTGCAGCGATTACTGCGGGACACTGAGACCTAGGACCTCTTAGGGCTGGGCTGAGGATCAGCCATAGCTGTTTGTTCTGCCCTGTTGATTCCCTGAGACCCCGCCCCACCCAAGCTGTGGCAGAGGCTTTTGCATATAAAAGGCCTGGCCCTTTGCAATCTAAAATTACCTAACGAACTGCAGCTGTGTCAGAGAGACCCAGAACATCCAAAAGAAGGCCCAAGGTCCCACAGCAGCTTGCATTGCTTCACAGCTGGGCCTCATCTGGGCACCTCCAAACCCCAAAGAAGTGGAATCTGCAGATCTCTCTATAGCTCTTGCTGGGTAGCCTCAGGCAGAGGCTAAATTAGCACCTCCTTAGAGATCTAAGAGCCAGCATACCCAGTGGTCAGAGTAGGACCATCCAGATTACAACTCCTCAGATCCATAAAGGACACACTCAGGGGGCAGACTCAGTGAACATCAAAGCCTCACTGAAGCAAGTCTTGCCCCATAAGGGTATCTCTGGCACAGAAGTTCTCCCACCGTAGACACAGCTGATTCTCACAGACGATTGGCCTGGAGGTCAATTCCTCCCAGTGATACCAACAACAATCAAGGCTTAGCTACAACAAGACTGTGCACAAAGCCCACAAAGGAGTGCACCAAGAGTGTCCACCTCAGGTAATTGGGGAGGCTGAGCCACTGGGCCCTATAGGACACCTAGCACAGAAAGCCCCTCTATCAACGCAGGGAAGCAGCCAAAATGTGGACACAAAGAAACAGGTCACAAATGACAGAAACAGAGGAAAGCAAACTACTGGATATAGAGTTCAAAACCACGGTTATAAATTTAGTGAGACCCTCGAGGATATGAAAAAGGACCAACTAGAAATTAAGCATACACTGACTGAAGTAAAGAATAATATATAGAGATCCAACAGCAGACTAGAGGATCACAAGAAACAAGTCAAAGATTTGAAATACGAAGAAGCAAAAAATACCCAACCTGAAAAGCAAAAAGAAAAAAAAGAATCCAAAAATATGAAGATAGTGTAAGGAGTCTCTGGGACAACTTCAAGTGTACCAACATCTGAATTATAGGGGTGCCAGAAGAAGAGAGAGAGTAAGATATTGAAAACCTATTTGAAGAAATAATGACAGAAAACTTCCCCTACCTGGTGAAAGAAATAGACTTACAAGTCCAGGAAGCGCAGAGAGTCCCAAACAAAAGGAATCCAAAGAGGACCTCACCAAGACACATCATAATTAAAATGCCAAGGGCAAAAGACAAAGAGAATCTTAAAAACAGCAAGAGAAAAGCAGTTAGTTACTTACAAGAGAGCACCCGTATGACGATCAGCTGATTTCTCAACAGAAACTTTGCAGGTCAGAAGGGAGTGGCAAGAAATATTCAAAGTGATGAGTAGCAAGAACCTACAGCCAAGATTACTTTACCCAGCAAAGCTATCATTCAGAATTGAAGATCAGATAAAGAGCTTCACAGATAAGAAAAAGCTAAAAGAGTTCACCACCACCCAACCAGTATTATATGAAATGCTGAAAGGTGTTCTTTAAGAAAAGGAAGAAGAAGAAGAAAAAGTAAAGATAAAAATTATGAACAACAAATACATATCTATCAACAAGTGAATCTAAAAACCAAGTGAATAAAAATTTGATAAACAGAATAAACTGGTGAATAGAATAAAATCAGGGGCATAGAAAGGGAGGGGACTGACAATTCTCAGGGGGAAAGGGGTGTTGGGGGTGCGGGAAGAGACTGGACAAAAATTGTACACCTATGGAGGAGGACAGTGGGGGCGGGTAAGGTCAGAGGGTGGGGTGGGAACCAGAAGGAGGGGAGCTATGGAGGAAAAAAGAGGAACAACTGTAATAATCTGAACAATAAAGACTTAAAAAAAAAGAATGATCATAGAGGTGAGATAGGAGAATATTAGTCATCAGAGACGCAGTGATGTCTAGGCTGTTTTAAATACACGAGGACACAGAATGTGGTGTGAGATGTTACTTTGTCTGAGGTTGCTTTAAAATATTCCTAGAAAAAAAGCTGAGGGATAGATAAACAAGTTGATGAAGCATTGATCCTTGTAAAATTATTGAAACTGGGCCACAGATTGGGAGGTGGGGGTGTCATACCAGGCTCTGCGTTATCTGTTTGAAAACTTTCAGAATAAAAAATTTAAAAAATAGATCCTGGATCTGTCCCTGTGCCCTCCATGCCCACCAGTGAGGCCTTCCCGCCTAGTGCTGGCATTGGCTGGGTGAAGGTATTGACTTTGGAAGAAGGAGTCTTAACATTCTCAAGTGTGTCTATGATTAGTCGCTGGAAACATCCCAGCCATCCAGGTGGCTTGTGCATGCAGATCAGGTGTCTTACCGCCGAAGCTCGGCCCAAGTTAGAGTTGCACCTTGGCAAGTCTTGCCATTCAACACGCTTGGCTCTTGTATCTAACTGGGTGTGGACAGATGGAATCTCCCTTTCACAGTCCTCCTCCACTTAGCTGTGCATTCATTCATCCGTTTACCTCACAGAAGCGCACTGAGCAGCTCATGCTGGTCTTCGGGGAGGGAGGCTGGTTATGATGCAGTCCTTCTCTTGAAGGCACCCCAGGCATGTAAGCCAGTGATCATCGGATGAGAAGCGTGTATGACGATGGGGTCTGTACAGAATACTAAGGACGCAGGGGTAGTGTCCTCCACCTCGGAGAACTGGGAGGTGTCAGAGGAGGTGACATTTGACTGGAAGCTTAAATGATGCAGGAGAACAGGAACAGCTGAGATTTAATGTCTCCTCTCAATTTCCACTTCCCAGCCTTGTGGTGTTCATGGCCCAGAAAGAGGGATGGAGGCTCAAGGTCAGCTGGAGGCCTTGCCCAGTGACAGTGGAGAGAGAGAGAACTGGAAAGTGTTAGAACGCTGAGCCTGGGCAGACAGAGATTGCCAAGGGGAAATGGAAGGGCTTGAGGGTGGGCCTGCCCTTTGCTTGGGTGGTATTTGTCGCCTTACTAGTTGTTGAGGCTTCTGGGATGCCACTGGGCTGGGAACCAGCTATCCAGAAAGGCTGGGGACAGGGTCAGCACATCTGGCTCTGCTCGGCCTCCTGAAGACAAGGCTTCTCCCCATGCAAACCCCACTGCAGCTCCACAGTGATTCTCATCTTAAAATAACTCCTCACTGAGCGAGTATTTTAAGACACAGCTTTCATCAAGAAGTTTCCCTTAAAGCAACTCCAGTAGAGCGAATAATCATTTCCCTCTCATCAGACATGCTGGTCTCACAGAATTATGATGAGTTCAATTCTCATTTCTTCAGGTCTATCTTAAAAAAAAAAAAAAAAAAAAGGAACAGACTGAGGAATCTCAGAGGGAAGGGTGAGGGAAGGCGGGAAGGGATTAAGCAAAGAACATATATGAATATATGCAGAGCCCATGGACCCAGGCAACAGGGTGGTGAGGGACAGGGATGGGTGGGAACTGGCTGGCAGGGAGCAATGGGGGGAAAAGGGGGTCATCTGTAATACTCTCAACAATAATTTTTTTAAAGAGCTATTAGAGAAAATTGAGGCTAAAAGGAAACCCCTGTATCTGCCCAAACGTTTCCCTCTGTGTTTTCAGATCTGTCTTTTCTGGAAGCACTTCTCCATGGCTTCCATATCGCACTTGTTTTTTAACCTTCCTGTTTCCTATCAGACTTTACATAAACTCATTTGTCATTGCTGAGCGTTCACGAGCAGCCTTTCCCTTTGCGGAGGCCACTACTTTTTCGGCACCTTCTGAGTCACTGCTCACAGAGGTCACAATTATTGGGAATGTTTTGACAATCTTCAATTATTTGCACTTAGGGAGTTGAATAGAGAAGGAGAACTGCATAAATTATCAGCAAAATGACATTAGAGCAATGACATAGATAATAACCCGTGGCCCTTGCATGCACTTAGGATCTTGTTTTTAGCACATCAGAATGTTTTAATTCCCAATTCTAATGAAGGAAAGAAACAGAAGCCTAGACAGACAGGAAGGCCTATTCCACCACCCTGACTCACAGAGTGGAGACTGCATTCCTTTATTTATTCAACATTTATTGGACACCTAGTGTATGACAGGCTGCAGAGATCCAGAAAAACACAGGACATTGTCCCATCTTCTTGGGTTCAGTAGAGGAAAACACAGCTTGACAGACATCCAAACAGATCAGCAAGTCCGTGGCAGGGGCACTGTATGTGGAGACACATATTGCCTGGGCACAGGGAAGCATGAAGAAGGCATGTGGGCGGAGATGGGGAGGAGCTCCAGGCAGAGGGCCCAGCGAGTGCAAAGACTACAAAGGAGAGAGAGTTCAGGGTTTTTGAGATGTAGGGGCAAGAAAGGAAATGACAGGGTTGAGCCTGGAAAGGTGAGTTTAGGCACCAAGAGGGAGTACCTTGGATGCCATGTGGGAAAGATTTTATCCTGTAGATAACGGGGAGTCTCTGAAGGCTTATGTAGAAGTAATACGGCCATATATGAGTTCTAGAGGAATGACTCTGCCAGCAGTGCGGGTGGAATATGAGAGGGAGAAAGACCAGGGCAGTGGTTCTCAACCTGTGGGTCACGACCCCTTTGGGGGTCGAATACCCTTTCACAGGGTCACAGGGTCGCCTAAGACCATCCTGCATATCAGATATTTACATTACGATTCATAACAGTAGCAACGAAAATAATTTTATGGTTGGGTCACAACATGAGGAACTGAATTTAAAGGGCCAGAAGGTTGAGAACCACTGTCCTAAGGGAACCAGGAAACTGGAGGGTGGAGGCAAAACCGCAGTGTGCTTATTGCTTGGAGAATGAATTGGAAAGGGTGAAACTGGAAGCAGTGCATCTGTTCCAAAGCTGCTACACAGTCACAGAGAGAAGTGACGATGGCTTAGCACAGAGGAGGGGGCAGGTAGGAGAGAACAAACAGGGGTGTGAGGAGGTCAGGCAGACTTGAGTCTGAGAGGAGAGAGAGGCAGAGGGAAGTCAAGGGTGGATCTTAAGTTAAAGGGATGATGTGTCATCAACTGAGAGAATTGGAGAGAAGCACGTTTGGAGTTGGGAAAGGTCAGCTTGGTTTTTAAACACGAGGTTTAATCAAGCAAGATATTCAAGTGGAGATTCCCAGAGGAGCGGGTTCGGGAAGCGAAGGATCAGAGAGAGGTGAGTAGGTGTGGAAGCAGGGCCTCGCGAGCATGTGGAGGGGGAGCTGTGGCCAGGGCTGAGCTTGCCTAGAGCGACTAGGACGTGAAAAGAAAGATTCTTGAGGAATACCACAGTGTAAGTGCACGCGGAAGTCAGGATTGACAGAGGACTGAGAAGCAGCAGGGAGGGGGAAATAGGTGCCGTGTCTGGAAGTAAGAAGTGGAGAGCAAAGGGAGTGTCAGCAGGAGACATGCTGCTGGGGGCCCAGAGGCTGAAATGCACAAGCTGCTGAACCACGGCAGAGCCTGAAATTCGCCTGAAATTCTCACCGCTGCCTGCCGACTGACAGGAGCAGGGAGTTAATTTTACTGTGATCCTCATCTGTACTCTGCGTGGCTGTAGAGTAATCAGAT
This sequence comes from Murina feae, assembly GCA_004026665.1. Lineage (NCBI taxonomy): Eukaryota > Metazoa > Chordata > Mammalia > Chiroptera > Vespertilionidae > Murina > Murina feae. The sequence goes on from PVJC01021589.1 coordinate 21,837, forward strand.
TCATATATAAATGTTCAGTAAATATCAGCCATTAATTTTCGCATTATTTTTGACATGAAGAACTGTTGGGGCTTTAGGGGGAGCAATTTTAGTGGGAAGTGCCGGTGATATGATTTTTAATCAGAGGGAAGAGTGAGACAGAGGGCTTGGGAAAGGTTGTCTAAATGTGGAGGAGGAAGAAGTGGAATGCCCTGGCATTCAGTGCCAGTCCACGCATGAGCCAGGGACCTGAGCGTGGGACCCTACAGCCAGCAGGGAGACACGATCACGTGCGCTGGGGAGGTGAGCTATGCTGAGAGCTTAGCCCATTGCGATGTCCCATTAAGGAGTCTGAATATTTGAATTTTCATTCTGTGAACAGGAGGGAACCATGGACAGTTTAAGAGTGGATAGTTTAACTAAACTCATTGTAGAAAATGACTCTAACAGGAGAGAGAAGGAAGGATTATAGGGGAGAAAGGTGTAGATAAGAGTTGCTGGTGGAAGAATTTCATTACAGAGCAAAAAGCTACTTTAGCATTTGACCTTAACTTGGTCACTTAACCTCATCAAGACTCAATTTCCCATCAATAAAATGGGATGATGCTTTGTTTCCCGGGTTTCTTGGAAAAGGCACTTATTTTATGTCAGGTAACTGGGTGCTTGGCATACAGTGAACATGAAAACCATCCCCCCTCCAGCCTCTGGGTGCCCCAAATGCCTTGCTGTCACTGGTTTTCAAGTGATGTGACTGCTTCCTGCCGAACACGAAGCAGCAGGCGTCTCTTCCAAAGGCTGCCTTCCCAAGGAGGATCTGTTGTCAGCTCTGCTCATGCACTGGTTTGGCAGATTGACAGGACTTACTTGCTTTCCACCAAAATGCCTTGATGCGGAGTGTGGAGCTGGGCAGTGGTTGGAGTATCACTTTCTCAGCAAGGCCTTTAGGCTCGAGCCCACAGGATGGAGAACACAGGCCTCTGAACAGGTGCACCGCCCTAACCTCTCTTCCAGTTTCTCTTTCTATCCGTGTTCCATGGCATCGGACTTGGTTAACTTCATTTATGCCCAGAAATAACTGGTGTCTGGAAAGATGTAATCTGGGTTATATTTCTCCAAAGCCATATGCTCCATACATCCTAACGTCCACACAGATGCCATTTGGTTTTATTCATTCAATAAATATTTATAGAGTGTCTGCTTGGTACCTGGCATCTATTGAGTAAAGGAATACTGTTCAGTTCTGTACTATAAACGCTGCTGTGTGTTGTGAAAAAGGAAGACCTAACGACATACAGCGACTTCAGTGAATTGTGGCTAGGTTAAGGAGGTGCTGCCAGCCAGCATGAAGGTGGGTGGGGGCAGGGAGCTCCAAGAACAAGTGTTAGCCTACCTGGCATTTGAACTGAGTCTCGAAGTGTGAGCATGATTTTTCCTGATGAAGACAGGAGACGTACTTTCCTAATGTCTTCCTGGGGAGCCATAGAGGGGATGTCTGAAGCCGGGACATCTCGCCTGAGAGGAATCCACCATCCGTCATCCCAGGGTTGGGATGCCAGTGGGTGTTTGCGGAGAGTTTAGGTGTGTTTGCAGGGTGCTAAGTGCTTTAGGTTCTGTTTTTTTTTGTTGTTGTTTGTTTGTTTTTGATGCACAGAACAACCGTATGAGGCAGGTCCTAATATTATTCCCATTCTACTCAGGAGGTGGCTGAAGCTTAGAGAGACTGAGTGTCTGTCCCATGATCACAGTGATGTAGCTGTGATTTGAACATAAGCCATCTGATCCAACACCCTGGGCTCTGTACCAGTCCATGAGCTGGGTGCTGGGCACTGGGCGCTGGGTATTGGCTGCCTGGCACTGGGTACTAGGCACTGGCTGTTGGGCATTGGGTGCTGGGCACTGGGTGCTGGGCCCTGGGTGCTGGGCACTGGCTGTGGCACAGAGGACAAGGGGTGGCAAAGGCAGGGGGTTATGAAGGTACTGAACACTATTGTGGGGTTTGTGTTACCGGGAAACCCCTAGGTGGGCTCAGGCTGCCTGTCGCTGTGTCCAATAACGAAGGCGGGGTTGAAACATACTATGTGCTTATTGAGAAGGCTAACCAACCAAGAAGACAGAAGCATCAAATCCTGCCTTTCCCCAAGGTCCAGAGGACAGGGTTATATAGGGGAAGGGGCTAGGGTGAGACTGGGTGAGGAATGCAGACATCAGCTATTATAATTAGTCATCGGGCGACGAGATGATGTGGATGAGATGATGTTTTGACTCTTGGAGGGTCAGTCTGACCATGCTTATTGGTTCTGCTTGCTGGATTCACAGCTGAATCACTGCCTCAGTCGCTTCACACAGGCCTTGAAAGGGAAACTTTAAGAAAAACTTAACCCCCGTGCACATAAGTATATGTATTCTAAGATTTAAAATGATATGATTACTTTTCAGCTTAAGTCAGGTGCTCTACGAGATTATAAGTCCCCCTTTGATAGATAGATTTGTTGATATCTATCAACCTTATACTACATTAGATTTTATTTTGAAATTTATTATATTGCTGTAGTACTACTAATTTCACCCCTGCTACATGGCAATTAGCCTTTTAAGTCTGATGACTGGAAAAGAACCAAACAAATTAGTTTACTTTAGATTCATTTATCTAATTAGATTTATTATTCGGTATGCCTATAATTTCCTTTTAAGATTTCTCTTCACACCCTTCTGTGACGTCCATAAACCTTTCCCTTCTAAATGCATCTCTATGTTTCATGCCTTATATTAAATATTCCTACTCTAATATCCTTCCTGTTATATCCCTTTCTTTATATCCCTTCTCACCATTTTTACTTCCTCAACTTTAATTCTTTACAGACCCGCTGCAACTTACACATACCTTCTGCAATTTGCTTAGTCCCTTTCAGTTCGTCAGTTCACTTTCTTTTTCCTTCATCTTTATGCCTCATATCTTCTGTTCACTGAAACCATAAATTCTTTCTAATTAGTTACAATTAAAGGTCGTTTCTACATAGGCTCCTCCATTGTAGCTTCAGAGCAGTTGGAGTGGTGAGAAGCACATCTCAGGGTCCATTTCCCCTCCAGTTGACCCATCATCTTTGCTCTGAGTCTGTCTGACTGCCTACCACACCCCCCTCAAGGCTCTTGGCTCTGAATTCTTTCAGGGAAAGGGGGTTTTGGATTTCTTAACTGCTTCCTGCTGATGGGTGTCAAAGGTTTCTCTCAGAGGCAAGAGACCCTTACTGTCTGTCAGAGGAATGATGAGGCCTGGGCACAGAGGAGGTGGCAATGGTGCCTAGAGGTGGTATTGCCGAGGTGTGAGTACGGCTTGTAACCTGGTGGAGACAAACTTTGTTATAAAGTTTAGTATTGTTGGGCACTGGCCGCTGGGCTCTGGCCCTGGCAGAGAGGACAAGGGGCGGCAAAGGCAGGAGGGGATTAGACAGCTCTGAGGTACTGAACACCAATGTGGGGATAGTAGATAGATTTTTGTGTTTTATAAATTTAATTGTATTACTTTTGAAGTGAAATAGAGCCCATTATTTAGGCACATTTTTCAGCAGAAGGCCTACTTTAGTGGGAGATAATAAGAGTATAAATGAGACAAGAGGATTAGGAGCAGAAATCTAACTGAAAACCCAATCTGAGGAATTTTAAGTCCTCTTTACCTGAAAAATGCACACTGATACTTAACTTGATTTTCAGTCATCAAAGTAAGCCCCAATAATGTAAACCCCAATAAAGTAAAAGTACTTCTAAGTTAGTCATTGTTTTCACCTTGAAGATGATGCAATATATTTTCTATAAAAAAATTAAGGAATGCAGACTGGCTTAAGCTTCATCTATTTTAAAGACTGAAGTTATTATGTGGTTTAGATTTCTATAGGAATTTGCACAGAAAAAAATCTCTTCAATTTACTTGCAGTTCATAGAACACTATTTGTTTGTTTCTGTTTTGCTTTTATCCCCACTGGAGGACATTGTTTCCGTTGCTTTTTCAAGAGAGTGAAAGGGAGGAGTGGAGGGGGAAGGAGAAAGAGAGAGAGAGGGATGTGAGAGAGACACAGCCACTGGCTGCCTTCTGCCTGGCCCTGCCTGGGGCTGGGGATCAAGCCTGCAGGTACATGTCCTTGACGGGGAATCTAATCCGAGATCCTTTGGTGGGTGGGCTGATGCTCTAACCAGTGACCCACACTGGCCAGAGCTCATAGAACATTTTCATGTCCTCCCTTTTTTTCTAAGTGAATTTTAAGAATTATTTATTTGATGCTTGTGAAATATATTCATGAAGCATTTAAAAAAGCAAAAATAAACCCCAAAACAAAAATGTAAATTAACCATAACAATACCCCATGTGCTGGTTGTCTAGTGATAAAGATTCGTTTGGGTTCATGTCAGAATGTAGCTGATGAGCATAACTGGAGGTCAGATTTGCTTCCTTTCAAGTGCATCACCGTAGGATGTGTCCGTTCATGGAGTGGTTCCTCGCTCCCCCACCCGAGCTGCAAGGTGCTGGAGCATCCATTCCCAGCATCTTGGCTGGCCCCTGCCCTGTTGGGATTGAGTCCCCGTGGTGCTCTGCTTGGAAAAGCAGACGCACAGCAAGGAGCCCAGTTCTCCCCTCCACGGGACCCTCACGAGGCCTAGGGCCCACCTCGGTGGCCGGGTTACTAGGGCCCTGGGTCCCTCCCATGGCTTCTACTTCCTGGAACCTTTTGCTGAGCAATTCCCAGCCCAGGCCACCAGCTGCACCAGCTGCTAGGACATCGCTGCTGGACCAGCTGCTGGCACCTCCGCACAGCTGGGAGCGGGAGCGCAGCCCCAGGAACCCTCCCCCGCCACAGAAACAGCAGCGACCTCACCCTCGGGAGGTGGTGGAAGCCAAGGTCACCTCGGCCTCTGCTTTCTCACTGTCCATCAGCGAGGCTCCACTGACCACAGGCGCTGAGCTCAGGGAGCACTGAGGCCTGGAAGGGCCAGACAAGGCATTGAAGAAATGGGTGGGGCTTGGAGAAAGAGGAAGGTTTGGACAGTGTTTCAGAGAGAAGCAAAGCGAGCCAAGAAGAGCGAGGAATTCTCTAAGTCCAGGAGCCTCTCGTTTCTGCCCAGAAGACCTCCAGGAACGAAGATTCCAGGGCCACCCCGAACCTCACGCATCCTCCTTCCTGGGCCTCGGATGCCTGTTTTCACGGCCCGGCTGTGAAATAGGGGGAGCCTACAGGAGGGACCCTGAGAAAAGGTGATGCAGACAGGTTCGGGCCTGCAGGAACCCCCAGACTGGCCTGGTTTTCTGTTCTCTCTTGTCTCCTTCCAGCTGTATGAGCACTGTCACTAGGTTGCTTCTCCTGCGCTGGTTTGGGGGAGCCGCCTGCTGACACCCCTTCTCCAGAGACCCTTTGGTAGGAATGGGGTACAGCGCGAGTGTGTGGTTTGCTCTCTCTCCCTCTCAACTGCAGAGCAGGGTGGCAAGTTCCTCTTAAGGTCGCTGCTGCGGGGAAAATGTTTTCAATAATCTCTATCAGAGAGAGAAAGAGAGAGAGAGAGAGAGAGAGAGAGAGAGAGAGAGAGAGAGAGAGAGAGAGAGAGCAAAGTCCCAGAAATGCCATTCACCCCCCAGCCACGCCCTCTCACTATGGCTTCCCCTCAGTCTTTTTCAGTAAGTTGTGGGATTCAGCCCCAACCACCCTGGCAATTAAAGTATAAACGGATCTCCCCCACCTCTGTGCCAGGCCACCACTTTGCCAAGCTGCCTCTGTGCCAAGCCAGCCAGCCCTGATTTCTGCGTGTCGTTTGGTGTGTGTGTGCACGCAGGTGTGAGGCAGGTGGAGTGTGTGTGCACGCAGGTGTGAGGCAGGTGGAGTGTATCTGCACGCAGGTGTGAGGCAGGTGGTGTGTGTGTGCACGCAGGTGTGAGGCAGGTGATGTGTGTGTGCACGCAAGTGTGAGAGGAGATGCCGTGCAGCTGGGGGGCGGATCTGGCCTTGCCAACATTGCCGAGCCTGTTCCTTCCCTCTCAGTCTCAGTCCTCACTGTCAGCGTCTGCTCTGCTGCTCTGAGGGGCCTGTTCATCTCAGACACCCCACGGTCGAGCCCGGGGAAGGTGTGAGAGGTGATGTTCCTGGAAATGGGGGTGAGAGCATCTGCTTGCAGCCCTGGCACAGGTGCCTGATTTCCTCATTCTCAGCTGCCTCGTCTGCTAAGTGGGTACAGTGTAGACACTGAAATACACGGTG
>PVJC01021590.1:0-28087 GCA_004026665.1 Murina feae
GGGGTAAAGGGTGTTGGGGGTGCGGGAAGAGAATGGACAATGATTGTACACCTATGGACGAGGATGGGGGGGGGGGACAGTGGATGGGGTGGGAACTGGGAGGAGGGGGGCTATGGGGGAAAAAAGAGGAACAACTGTAACAATATGAACAATAAAGATATTAAAAAAAAAAGAAATTTATAAACATGACAAATAGGATTTATATCCCTCAATGACAAATGATTCAACAGATGATTCAACATCCTCATATCATTCATTGTAATACTTGACATTAATAGAATAACTTAAAACAACACTAAGATTAGCTTCACTGATAATAAATAACATTGCATATTAAGAATACAGAGAAACTGCCTGGCCGGTGTGGTTCAGTTGTTGAGCACTGACTCATGAAACAAGAGGTGATGGTTGGATTACTGGTCAGGGCACATGTCTGGGTTATGGTCTTGATCCCCAGTAAGGGGTGTGCAGAAGGCAGCTGATCCATGATTCTCTCTCATCATTGGTATTTCTATCACTTTCTCGTTCCTCTCTGAAATCAATAAAACATATTAAAAAAAGAATATAGAAAAACTACCTAAACTAAAGGAGGACATTTTTAAAAACTCAAATCGATTATAGCATCTTTATTTACAATTGCCACAATTTGGAAGCAACTTCATTGTCCTTTAGTATATGAATGAAGATATAAACTATGATGCATCCAAACCATGTTATTCAGACCTCAATAGATATGAGACATCAGGCTGTAAAAAATAAAAATAAAAATAAAAAAATGGAGGAACCTTGAATACATCCTATATAATAAGAGTAATATGCAAATCGACCATTACCCAAGACACCTAAGCCACGCCCACCAGCCAAGCCACGTCTCCCAGCCAATCAGAGCGGCTGTATGCAAATTAATCCAGCCAAGATTGAGGCCAGCAGCCATGGAGCTAGAGCAAACCAGAGGCTTCTGTTGCAACTGCCTGCCTAGGCTGGCTGAGCCTCTGGTCACAGTAACAATGTTTCAATTATAGAAGTCATGGAGCTGAAACAAATAGGAGGTTTCATAACCTGCCTAGGCCTCAGCTTAAAGCAATAATGTTTCAATTATCTAAATTAATAAAGGCGTAATTGAAATTGATCGTTTCTTGGGGACACCTAAGCCACGCCCACCAGCCAATCAGAGCAGCTGTATGCAAATTAACCCAGCCAAGATGGAGGCTGGCAGGGTGGCTCTGCACTGGGAGCCTCCATGGCCGGCACAGCTGTGCCGGATGTGTCAGCTCAGTGTGGGAGAGGGGGGTCCGGCCCGGGGCCTCCTTGGGGCGTCCAGGAGCGCACATCCTGGGTCCACTGCCTGGCTCCACACCCGAGGGCCTCCACCAGGCATGCGGGAGAGCGGGTCCTCCGCGGGACTTGCAGGAGCAGCCATCGTGGGTCTGCTGCCTGGCTCTGCCCCAAGGGCCTCTTGGGGGTGTCCAGGAGTCCCTGTCCTGGGTCTGCTGTGTGGCTCCACCCTGGGTGCCTCCTGGGTGTGCGGGAGCACCCGTCCAGGGTCCGCTGTCTTCGTCCACCCCCCGGGGGCCTTCGCAGGGCATGCGAGAGCCTCTGCTGCACAGTGTGGAGCATCCGAAGCCAGTCCACTGCCCAACTCCACCCTGGGTGTGTTCACTCAGCAGCAGGGCCCCATCGAGGGATCCTGCACCAGCATCCGCCCCTGGCTCGCCACCCAGCTCTGCGCCAGGTGTGTCCCCTCAGTGGTGGGGGCCCACCAGGCGTGGGTGATCGTGGGCCCTCTAGTGGGAAACATCCAGGCCTGCACTCACCAGCCCTCCCCTCCCCCAGTGCACGAACCCTGAAGGGGCTGTGGGCAGCCTGAAAATGGCCCTCAGCTCCTCACCCAGGCTGGCCAGGCATGCCAGCAGGTGGATATCCCCCCCAGGTGTCCCAGACTACAAGAGGGCACAGGCCGGGCTGAGGGACTCCCATCCCCCGAGTGCACAAATTTTTGTGCACCAGGCCCCTAGTATTCTATATAATAAAGATGTAATATGCATATGGTCATTATGCAATGAAGCATAATGACTGATCACATAATGAACAGACCACGGATCAGCAAGAGGGTGGGGCAGTGAGCTACAAGAGGGGGCAGGACAGGAAGCTAAGAGAAGGGGTGAGGAGTCAGAGGGAGCTACAGGAGGACAGGGCACCAACCTATGAGAGGGGGCAGAGGGGCTGAGGAAGCTAAAGAAGGGTGGGGCAGCAGGTAGTCAGCTACTGGAGGGTGGCAGTGGGCTACTGGCACACGGATTCGTGCACAGGACTACTTGTTATTAAATAAAAAGCCAGTCTGAAAAAACTACCTAGTCTCTGATTACAACTCTAAGATATCTGGGAAAGTCACACTATGTGAACAAAAAAAGATTGATTGAGGAGGAGTAGAGAAAAGATTTTTAGTGCAATGAAAAAACTCCGTATGGTACCACAATTACAAAAACACTAGGGATCCAGGGCATGAAATTTATGTGTGGGCAAGGGGAGTGTCCCACAGCCAGGCCTGCACCCCCTCGAAATCTAAGACCCCTCAGGGGATGTCCGACTGCTGGGATTGGGTCTAAACTGGCAGTCAGACATCCCTCTCACAATCCACAACTGCTGGCTCCAAACCGCTCACCTGACTGCCAGCCTGATAGCCCCCAACTACCCTCCCCTGCTACCCTGATCTCCCTCACTATCTGCTCCCTCTCACTGGCCTGATCTCACCCCTAATTGCTTGCTCCCCTGCCACCCTGATCATCCCTAACCACCTCTGTCTCAGCCCCCGACACCATGGCTTTGTCCAGAATGAAGTCGGACACCCGGAAGACAACCAGTTGGCCAGTCTAATTAGCATATTACCCTTTTATTAGTATAAATATCATTATCCATTTGCCAAAACCCATAGAATGTACATTACGTGTGAACTATAAAGTCAGCCGTGACCATATAGTGATGATGATATATCAATGTAGATTACGAATTGCAGTCAATGTATCACTCTCTTAGGGATGTTGATACTGTGTGGGGTAGTGAATATGTGGGAAATCTCTGCACCTTCACCTCAATTTAACCTATTCTTAACACTGTTTTAAAAACACAGTAAACATCAGAAGCAATAAAAGATAAAAAGACTAGCTCATTAGTATAAGGACAATGTCATACATTTTCACTGCTGTTATTTAATATTTAACTGGAAATTCTACCCTGCAGAACATTTGGGAAAAGAGAATTTGAAATTGGAAAGGGAAAAGTTAAATTATTCATATTTACAGATGATATGACCATTTTACTACAGGAATACTTCAAAGATGTGGTGCATTTGATTCATAATGTGATATCTCAATGAAACAAGGAACAAATTTTGTTGGTTTCCCATTTATTAAGTATGCAACAGTATTATTGTCTAAAAAAAAAACCTTAATACTTCATTGCTAAAAACTGCTAACCATCTTATGAACCTTCAATAATTCAATCTATTTGCTGGCTGAGGTACTAACTTGATATTGATAGCTACTGACCTAACGGGGTAACGGTTGCTAAAGTTTGGGGGTGGTTGGGCAATTTCTTGAAGTTATACAATAATGAAATTTGCCAAACTGACACTATTTTCAACAAAGATTTCTGTACTGCATAAAATGCTATTTGAAGTCAGTGTTCACAATTCCTGCTGCTGCTTTATCTACTAAGCTTATTAGTATGTAATATTTTAAATCCTAAATTGTAATTTCAAGAATCTTCTCATTGCTACCTGAAGTAAATTACATCGCAAAAAACTGCTATTTGTTCATCCATGAAAACAAACTCTTCAGTCATTGAGGTTTTGTCTAATTATGGTTCTCTCAGTGTTAACTCATGGTTACTTCCTCCACTGAAGTAACAAAAACCTCAAGCCAACCATGAGATATGGAATTATTAGGGTAGGCACCTAAAAAGATATAACCCTGAAAGGCAGTAGAGCCTTGGAGTATGTATGAGATGGGACAAACTAAAAATACACAATGGAAGTGGCAGACCACTATGTGAGGAGGAAAGGTTCTGAGCCCTCCAGGATGTGGTCTAACTGGTGGCAAACCATCTATATAAAGGAGCCTTATAGCTAAAAGATAACACTTTTTTGAGACATGAAGGAGGGGGTTACTGCTTCTTTCTTAGGGGCATTCCAGCCTAAAATACTCTAAAACTCCCAAGTATTGGGACACTAGGTTTGGTCTCAGCCAGCTGCCCACAAAGGTCCTGTCTCTGAGTGTATTTTTTTCCTACAAAGAAATCCTCCATTGCTTTTGCTACCATTGGTTGTCTCTTGTTTGAATTTATTCCTATAAGCAAGACAAGAACTGGGGATGTAGAGTACTGTATGGTCAGGATCCTGCATGAAAACTGCTGAATCAGTTTCTTCCCAACTCATTGTTGACATTTTGACCTCTTCCCACAAATTAAAATTGTTCTTAATAGCATCTACAGTTAATTTATTTTTTTTTATTAATTACAAAGAAGAAAGGAGAAGGTGAGATAAAAACATCAATGATGAAAGATAATCATTGATCAGCTGCCTCTTGCACATCCCCACTGAGAATCAAGTCCACAACCTAGGCATGTGCCCTGACAGGGAATTGAACCGTGACCTCTCAGCCCACAGTTCAATTGCTCAACCAATGAACCACACTACCTGGCTACTGCAACTCTTTTTCAGAAGATTTTCAATTTACATGACCCAGATGCATCAGAATTAACACTACCTGTGAGACCCAAAGCCTTGTGAATTATATTTCTTCTTTTTTTTAATCTTCACTTGAGGATTTTTTTTCCCCACTGCTTTTTTTTTTTTTTGCAGGAGAGGAAGGGAGGGTGAGGAGAGAGAGAATGAAAAAGAGTGAGAAAAATCTATGTGACAGAGACACATCAACTAATTGTATCCCTCACAAACCACAACAGGTGGCAGAAAGTGAATTTTCAAACCAGGTACTCGCCCTTGAGTGGGAACGAAAGGTGGAGGGGCGGGTACTCTAACCACTGAAACTGTAAGGGTCATTACATAATACTTAAGGGATTGATCAAACAAGAGGCTATAACATTGATAAACAGTGTATGCAACCAATGTTGGAGCACTAAAATATATTTTAAAACTTCTGGAGGAAGTTTTTAAATTAATTTATTTTTTAAAAATATATCTTATTGACTTCAGAGACGAAGGAAGAAGGAAAGAGAAATAGAAATACCAATGTTCAGAATCAATGATCGGCTACCTACTGCACACCCCTACTGGAGAATGAGCCCAAAATCTGGGAATGTGCCCTTGGCCACAATCAAACCTAAAATACTTAAATCCATAGGCCGATGCTCTGTCCATTGAGCCAAACCAGTTATGGCAAAAACACTTCTGGAGGACTTTAAGAGAGAGATCAACAGCAATATAGTAATAGTAGTGGACATAAACACCCCATTGGACTTTACTGGAGAGATCTCCCAGACAACAAATCAAAAATGAAATAGTGACTAGAATTGTACTATTAATTTTTAGCTATAATACTGTTACTTATAATCACTCTGTGTTCTGAGAATTTACTTAACATAATTTGTATTCTGTGTTTATTTCATGGGCCAAAAGGTTTTTTGTTGTATATCCATGAAAAATGCTGCATTTCACTATTAGCAATGTGTCCTATGCAGGGCAACTGAACATATACTATGATATATATCCAATGTAATCTAATAAAACAGTAGTATGCAAATTGATCCTCACCCACAAGCCACACCCACCAACCAATCAGGAACAAATATGCAAATTAGCTCAACTAAGATGGCGGCATCCAGTCCACCTCAGCCCTGCAACTGAAGTAGCCAGGCCTGTTAGCCAGGCAGGTGGTGGGAGAGGCAGGGGGGGCAGAGAGGCACAGCCATCAATCACAGGAACCTGGGAAGGAGAGGAGCCAGTGATCACAGGGGTTGGGGGGTCTTCTGCCCAGGTTTGCAGCCTCAGGCAGAGACCCCCAGCATGGGAAGGGGCAGAGCCAGCCATCGAGGGAGTAGAGGGGTCTTCTTGCCCAGCCTGCATTCTAGGCCAGAGGCTACAGGCCTGGGTAGGGGTGGAGCTGGGATTGGAGGGGCAGGGATGAAGCTGGTGATCAGAGTGAACTACAGAGGAAACACCTTTTCTTACTGCTCATTGGCTGAGCTCCTTGCACGCCACTGGTAATATCCTTAGTAACTTGGATAATAAGAATCCAGAAAGGCATCGAGGGTTTTTTGACCACACTCCTGAAGAAAAAAAGAAAGTCCACTGCTGGAGGGATAAGAAATGTCACAATCTGCCTTAGCAGGATTGGCTCAATGCACTCAGCTTGCTGACTGCAGGGTCTGGGTTCAATTCTGACCAAGGGCATGTACCTAGGTTGAAGGCTCCTCCCTGGCTGGGGCCCAGGTCAGGGTTCATGAAGGAGGCAACCAATCAAAGTGTTCCTCTCACTTTGATGTTTCTCTGTTTTTCCCTTCTCTTCCACATTCTCTAAAAATGAATGGAAATATATCCTCAGGTGAGGATTAAAAAAAAAAGAAAGAAGGAAATGTCATATCCTATGAAAGACATATCTTTAAAATGCCTAAAGAAAGTTGTCATTTTTTCATGATGAAAGGACTGGAGTCCGTATTAATGAAAAAACCTTGGTGGCTGCAGTGACCGGCTGTGGCTGGTAGGCTTCCCCTGATTAGTCTGGTTGCCTCCCACAAAGGGAGGCCAGACTGTGGCTTATGCCTGCTCCCCATGGGCATAGGACAACCCCTGAAGGCTCCCAACATGTGAGAGGGGGCAAGCTGGGCTGAGGAACCCCCGCTCCCTGCACAAATATCATGCACTAGGCCCCTAGCATGTATCCTATATAATCCTATATAATAAAAGCGTAATATGCAAATTGACCATCCCTTTGGGATACCGAAGCCATGCCCACCAGCTAATCAGAGCGACTGTATGCAAATTAACCCAGCCAACATGGAGGCCGGCACTCAGTTTCCATTGCAGCAGGAGTGAAACTGTTTGCGGGCCACCTGGGCTTCTCTCCATTCCAGGGAACAACATACTTGCAACAATGTCTCTACTCGGGAGCTGAAGCAAACAGCAGGCCCGGCCTGACTTCTAAGGGAAACACTGTTTCGTTATAGAAGCCAGAGTTGAAGCAAAGAGGAGGTTTCGTTACTTGCCTAGGCCCCAGCTTAAAAGAACAGTGTATCAATTATAGAAGATAAACAAACCCCAGAACCTGCTTCCAGCCAGCCTTGCTGGGACATTGCGTCAATGGGAGCTGTGCGCAGGCTGAATGCCTGAAAGCGCCCCTCAGCCCATCACCCAGGCTGACCACACCCCAAGAGGGTAAGGGACGCCACTGGGGGCTTGGCCAGCCTGCAAATAGCCATCAGCACCTCTCCCAGGCTGGCCAGGTATCCAAGTAGGGACTCAAAACCTGAAGGGACTATGGGCAGCCTGAAAGTCTAAAAACAGCCTTCAGACCCCGCACCCAGGCTGGCCACACCCCAATGGGGTGAGGGACCCCACTGGGGGGCTTGGCCAGCCTGCAAACAGCCATCAGCCCCTCACCCAGGCTGACCAGGCACGCCAGCAGGTAGACATCCCCAGAGGGGTCTCGGACTGTGAGAGGGCACAGGTCGGGCTGATGGACCTCCTGAGTGCACAAATTTTTGTGCACCGGGCCCCTAGTGAATTAATAAGAGTAATATGCAAATTAACCCTCACTCTGTTACACCTAAGCCATTCCCAACAGCCAAGCCACACCCAACAGCCAATCAGTGCGACGATATGCAAATTAACACAACCAAGATGGCGGCCGGCAGCCACGGGGCTAGAGCAAACAGGAGGCCAGCAATAGAAGAAACTGCCTGCCTAGGCTGGCTATGGCCTTTGCTCAAGGAAACAAAGTTTCAATCATGTAAGATAAATAAACCCCAGAACCTGCTTCCAGCCAGCCAAAAACATAAAGAAAAAGCAAACCAGTTACTGCTCTTTGAATTAAAAAATAATAAAGCAGTAAGTTCCCAGTGTTTGTTTTGCTTTTTTTTTTTTTTTTTAGTATTTTTTTGTTCACTTTGCTTTGCTTTTCCTAATATATCCCTTATTGCATTCCTGAAAAGACATTACTTGAAAACAACAGGTGCAAATAAAAAAAGCATCAAGAAAAGATTGTTCTCTCTACTTAAAAGACCAAAACAGAAAGAAAGAAAGAAAACTTAGGGCAGTAAACTTCCTCTCCAGCAAATACAATATGACTCTATGATCACCTTTATCACTAGTCTAAAGTATACAATCAAATTAACAAGCTGGACCAATGTCTATTTCCCAGTTTTAACACTGTATTTCAATTATGCAAAATGTAACAACTTGAAGAATTGGGTGAACACTACACATTGTCTCTTCTCCCATATTTGTAACTTCCTCTTCTTTTAAATTAAAAAAAAAATCAGTGTAACTCGTGAGAAGAATGTATTACAGTTAAAATCCTATATTTAACCAAAAAGCTTCAGAAAATCTCAATAGGCAGCAATGGTTTTGAAAAATTAAAAAATAACCTAAGAAATTTCAGAAAAAAAATGGAATTATCACGTGACAGAAATATAACAATGAAGATATGGCCAAGTGTTTACAAATAAAAACTTTCACTTTATCAGTTAAAAATTAGAAAAATAAAAAATATCTACTTTTAAATCCATAACAAACTATTGGTTTTAGATTTAACTTTTAATAACCATTAAAATTTGTAAGTAAAAATTTTCTAACAGGAGAATTTTCTTGGATTAATAATAAAATGTTTTCCACTCAGATTAAGAATTCTTATAAATATCATGTGAAAGTATACTGCTCAGGTTTCCCTTCCTGAGAAGAAAACCCAATTCAGAGTTATGCCCCATTCTATGAGAACATCAATTAAAAAATTTAGTAACAGATATACTCCAATTTTTAAAAACTCAAATGCAATTCTATAACTTCATCTAGTAATCAATTGTAAAATTAATCCTTGTCCTTCTTTGGAGGATGCTATGAAATTAAGATACTTTTAAGGTTCTAAAGTGCACAGTGATAATAATAGATTGAATGTACTTAAAATCATTTTTCTGACATCAAAAGAATAAACAAACTGGAAACAAACAGCTTTTTTGCATATGCCTTTCCAATTTTCTCAGCACCACTATTAAGGAGACTTTCTTTTATCCATTGTATGTTTTTAGATCTTTTGTCAAAATTATTCACTCACAGCCCTGGCTGGTTTGGCTTGGTGGATAGAACATTGCCTGTGGACTGAAGGGTTCCAGGTTCAATTCTGGTCAAGGGCATGTGCCTTGGCTGCGGGCACATCCCCAGTGGGAGGTGTGCAGGAGGCAGCTGATCGATATCTCTCCCTCATCGATGTTTCTAACGCTCTATATCTCTCTCCCTTCCTCCCTGTAAAAAAAAAAAATCAATAAAAAAAAATTTTTGCAATTATTTGCCCACATATTAATGCAAATTTGTTTCTGGGCTCTCAATCCCGTTCCATTGACTTTTTTTTTCTTTTCTGATAACACCATGCAATTTTGATTACTGCTGCTTTGCAATATAGGTTAAAGTCAGGAAGTGAGATAGCTCCATCCTCATTCTTTTTTCTCATGGTTGCTTTGGCTCTTTTGATTCCATAGAAATCTAATTGTTTTTCTTTACAAAGTGCTTTTGTCGCCCTGGCAGGTGTTGCTCAATAGGTTGGGTGTTATTCCATGCACCAAAGAGTTGTCAGTTCAATTCCTGGTCAGAGCAAATGCCAGGGTTCTGAGCTCAATCCCACGTAGGGGGCATACAGGAGGCAGCTGATCAATGTTTCCCTCTCTCACCGATGTTCGCCTTTCTCTTTCCCTTCCCTGCTCTCAAAAATTAATTTAAAAATCTTTAAAATAAAAATGCCATTGTGATTATGATAGAGATTTCATTAAATGTGTATATTGCTTTGGGTGATATGGCTATTATTTAAATACATACATTTAAGAACTGAAATTCCTGCTCAACCCCTGGGTGGCTTGGTGGGTCTCAAGTGGACTCTACCCCGGACCGAATCGAGGGAGTGAGTTGGGAGTCCTGACTCAGCGCAGGGTTCAGACAACTCAACCATCATATGGTCTCCAGATGGGAAAGTTGTGGCACATCCAGCTATGACCACAGCAGATGCCCCACATCTGCCAGAGTCTTCACCCCCAGTTCTCACTGGTCTTCCGGCACCTGCAGGGCTAAGTACTGCCATGCCAAGAGGCCTGAAACCAAGGCAGGTGCAGGGTATTCCCCCTGCCTTCCTAACTTCTCATACTCACACCCACACCCTCATGCTTACCTCTGCAGGTCAGTGGTGGGGGTAGAGAAAGATTATGCGGAGTTGTTGCAGAATCTCAATCTCGATTCTTCTTGGGAGCCCAAGTCCTTCCTAAACATAGCTCCATTTCCTAACTTGGCATCCAATTTAGGGAAACCCCTTTGGGATGCTGCATGGCACTGAATCTTTAGAGCAATTCCTCTGAGAAATGATACCTTTTAATAGCGCCTCCATATTTCCCCCCATAGTTCCATTCTTCCCCCTATTTCCTCCAATACTCTGACTTTGAAAGGCTGGTGAGAGTAGAGCTAGGCTAAGCCACTGAAGTTCAAATGGGTTTGGGGAGATCCTGGGGAACTGGGCTATTGCCCCAAGACCCCTGGTCAGTAGAGATCCCACCTCCATAATCAAAGGACTTGGGGAATCCCAGTTCAAGGTTTCTACATGACAGATACCCTGATCAACCCTCATATAGAAAGGCCAGGATCCAACCATACCTCAATGGACCCCAGGGACATCTTGAAGGCACTGCCCAAACAGAAGAAAATTCATGTCAATTCATCATCAAAAGCACGACCAAGATTCCCAAGAAGGAAGACAGAGAAGCAGCAAGAGAGTAGCTGAGTTCCCTATGGGACCATGTACCCAATGACATTGAGTAAGCCAGGCAGAACTCTTTTTTTTAAATATATTTTTTATTGATTTTTTACACAGAGGAAGGGAGAGGGATAGAGTTAGAAACATCAATGAGAGAGAAACATTGATCA
Organism: Murina feae; assembly: GCA_004026665.1. Classification (NCBI taxonomy): domain Eukaryota; kingdom Metazoa; phylum Chordata; class Mammalia; order Chiroptera; family Vespertilionidae; genus Murina; species Murina feae. Next base: position 11,129 of record PVJC01021590.1, read on the forward strand.
GTCGCCTCCTGCACAACCCACAGTGGAGATGTGCTTGCAACCAAGGTACATGCCCTTGACCGGAACCAAACCTGGGACCCTTGAGTCCACAGGTTGACGCTCTATTCACTAAGCCAAACCAGTTAGGGCCAGGCAAAACTCTTTGAGAAACAGGCTGTCCAACATAGTGGCCAGATATATTCTGCCCTGGTCCCAGGAGTCTCTCACATTGTGGTGGATAATGGCATAGACTATAAGCTACCTCTTTGCCTCCTTAGACTGCCCCAGCTACCCCCAAGTGCTCAGCTGGTAAAGTCAGCTTGGCTGAGTGTGTACCTACAGGAGAGAAAATGGATATGGCAAGATTCAGCATCTTCCCCCCAATAGGTACCTGGACCACAGCTCAGTAAGGCAGACCAAGATTCTTCTACTGGAGCTTGTAAGACTCTGCTCAGGTCAGCCCACTTTCCTCTCCCTACTCCCACTAGACAGAAGAAGCACCAGAGGATAGAATATGCTCCAAACACTCAATTCCAGCCTGGCCCTGATGAGGAAACCAGCGATGGGAAAGACACTCAATTTAATGCAGCTGATTTGGAAGCCCTGATTAGTGGCTACTATCCCATCCCCCCTGAGGGAGATGATGAGCCTAGTCCAGCCCTGAGAGTCTGGATAAGTGGGTTTGTTGTGCATAGCCTTCAAATCAAAAGGTGACCAACCACAAAACCCATATCACAGAAAAACGAAGTGCTGGCCAAAGCCTAGTGTTCAGGGAGACAAGTGGAGGGCCCTTGGCTATACCAAGGTCATCAATGCCCTCAAGATCTTCCACAAGCCTATGACCTCCTATTAGGAAGCTTGCAGTATCCCTGGGATTGGGAAACAGATGGCCAAGATCATAGAGATCCTAGAAAATGGACATCTGCAGAAGCTGACCACATCAGCGACAGTGTGTCTGTCTTGAAACTCTTCTCTATTATTTGGGGAGCTGTAACCAAAACTGCCCAGGTGTGGTACCATTCAGATGTGTTTCCGGAGTTTATAAGACAACTGCAACCAGACTTCCATGATTAGTCTGCAGACCACTGACCTGGAGCAATTCAATGACTTTCTGAAAATCATGCCCAGAGAGGGGGCTGCCTAGATTGAGCAGAGAGTCCAAGAATCAGCTTAGAATTTCAAGTCTGGGCTATATTTTGTGCCATGTAGATCCTACCAACCGGGGAAAGCAACTCACCCGGTTGTGCTGCTCATTCACCCGGATGGCTGATCTCACCAGGGTATCTTCAGTCACCTGCTTGACAGCCTTCAATAATGAAGGTTCCTTACTGATGACTTGATGAGCCAGGAGGAGAATGGTCAGTAGCAAAAGTACCTAAGCGTGTGCCAAGACCAGGGCGATGGCACCAACAACTCGACATCATCATTGGGCCCTAAAGCATTTTTGTGTGCGCCCTCCTCTACTGGCTCTGCCCACTAAAACTGCTCTAAGCAGGCTCTGGTCAAGACCAAAGGCATGAGCTTGTCGGAGCACGGCCTCAGCGCAGCTGTGGTGTGGGACACCTGAAGTCTCAAGGTAGGGTCTGGCCAAGTGCTTCCCACCCCAACTGAGAAGGATGTCTTCAAGCTCCTAAGCCTGCCCTATTGAAAACCAGCTGAGCAGGACTGGTGGTGACCCATGGTCAAGGTGGAAGGGACACCTACTGGACCAACTGCCCCACTTGGCTATCAGTACTCTCTAGCCTTGCTGTGTAAAACTCACCACTTAAATCACCAGCTCACTGGGCCTGAGGGAAAGGGCCAGTCTAGCTCCCAGGGTCTGCCATGCGCTCCCCTGAGAAGAGCAGACTGCTCTCCCTTCTACTGCACAGCTACCCTTGGTAGAGGTTTGCATATGGCTCATTGCCCCATTTTAAACAGGAACAGGTGGCTGGTTTGAAGCCAGCTTCTTGTGCTGAAGGTCCAGGCATCCCCTTTCTCTACCCTGAGGAGGGCCTAGCTACTGGTGATGGGATGGGAAAGCAGCTCTGGTCCTGGATTACCCAAGACCCTTTGGAGGAGAATGAACTACTTCATGTACTCCCTCTACCCACCTCATTTCCTATGGAGCTAGAGGTGTTGAGAGGTGCCTCAGGTTCTGTGAGGACAGCACTGGAAGACCCAGGGACCCAGTAGAGTGCATTTGACATTCAACCTGCCTGGGGTCTCTGAGCTGCTGCAGTCCCTGTCTGCCTTCTCCTACCCAGGGGGGCATGGAGAGGGGAGCTAAATGGGAGCCCAGAAATGCAAGTTAACTGCTCTTCATATAGGCCAGGCCTGAGTCAGCTCCTGAACTCAGAAGGACACTGGTGGACATTAAAAGGGAGAATTCATGAAGTTAGGCATTTCAGGGTGCCTGTCTACCCATCAGCATCTTCTGTAGAAAAGGCTATCTGGGGACATGAACAAAAGTGGCAAAGATCAGCTCAGTTAGCCTAGCTCAGTGGCTGAGTGTCAACCTATGAACCTGGTGGTCATGGCTTGATTCATTGTCAGGGCACATGCCCGGGTTGTGGGCTTGATGCCAAGTGCAGGGCATGCAGGGGCAAGCCCATCAATGATTCTGACTCCCTCCCTCTCTCTTTCTCAGTGAAAGCAATAAAAATATTTTTTTTAAAAGTGAAAAAATATATATAAGAATGAAACAATAAATCACACAGAAGAAAACATTGGTACTAAATTTAAGGACCTTGGTCTTAAAGAGGATTTTATGAATTTGACCCAAAGGCAAGGGATGTAAAGGCAAAAATGAATAAGAGTATATCAAAGGCTTATGTACAATAAAAGAAACCACAAACAAAACAAAAAGGCAACCAACGGAACAACAGCTCTGATAAGGGATTAATATCCCAACTACATAGAAAATGCATACAATTCAACACCAAACAAACAATCGAATTTAAAAATGGGCAGTAGTCTGAACAAACACTTTTCCCAATATGACACACAAATGGCCAACAGATGTATAAAAGGATACTCAACTTCATTAGCTATTAAGGAAAGTTTATCTACCTGAAGAAATTTGACATTTACTCACAAAATTATATGACGCCTATATTCACTGCAACATTATGAACAGTAGCCAAGACATGGAAATAACTAAAATGCCCTTCTACAAATAACTGGATAATGAAGGTGTACTTTATATATGCAATGAAATACTACTCAGGCATAACAAAAGATGGAAATATTGCCATCTGGGACCACATGGATGGATCTTGATAATATCATGATAATTGAAATAAGGTGGACAGGAAAAATCAAGAACTATGTTTTTTTACTCATATATGGGATATAAAGCAACAAATGAACAAATAAGACATACAAACAAACAGAAACTCACAAGCACAGGCAACAGAGAAAAAGGAACACTAAAGAAGTAAAGGAGGTCCAGTGAATGATGAAGGAAGGAGATTCAACTTTGGGAGGTGGACACACAATGCAATATATAGATGATGTATTACAGAATTGTACACTGGAACACTGCTTGGCAGTTAGAGCATTGCCTGTGCACTGAAGGGTTGTGGTTTCAATTCCTGGTGAAATGAGTATGGGGAAGGCAATCAGTCAATATTTCTTTCTCTTTCTCTCTCTCCCTCTCTCTCTCTCTCTCTCTCTCCTTTTCCCTCCCATTCCACACTCTCTGAAAAAAAAAAAAACCAAAGAAGAAAATGTCTTCACTGCTTAAGTAAGAATTTAAAAAAAGAACTGTACACTTGAAACCTATGTAATTTTATTACCAATATCACTTCAGTGAATTTAATAAAATTAAAATATAAATATTTGGAAAACTTGGTATATATTATTCAGTTGGAAAATAAGAACTTTATCTATGATAATCATAAAAGGTTAAAAATTCTCAACATGCATTTTCTAAAATAGAAAGAATCCCCTACTTGCAAAATTTCCTACCTTGATGGTGTATCAATTCTGATTCAGTAAATATAGGAATTTGTGGTGTGTCTATGGGAGGGAAGAGCTGGCAGGGGGCAGGTGAAATACCGATAACTAATACAAAGATTTTTAAAGCTCTCCTGATGTTTACTCCAGAAACTGGGTTTGGCAACCAGACACTTAAGAGTCTCATGCTCTACAGACTGAGCTAGCAGGGCGCAGAACCAGACACTTAAATCAGCAGTCGTAAACCAGTGGTCTGTGGATCACTAGTGGACTGTGAGGTCCAAAAGGCTGGCAACAACTTACTTAAATGACCTCAAACTATCTTATTATATCCTTAATAATATCAATAATAAAACATGCAAGCATCTTTCCTCTTTTGGGTATAATTTTGCATAAAATGTATCCCATTCCATTATTTTGTATATATGTATTTTTTCCATTCCATTCATTACTTTATACTTAGATTAAAACAGAAGGATGAAATTCACAAATTTTTATTATCCAGTGTTTTTTCTCCTGAAACTCTGTATTACATGTATGTAATATAATTGAAATATAATAATAAACATTCAACTACACACATTCTGGATGAACTCTACATAATTGTGTTCAGTCTCCTATAAATGTCCTCATTTTCTATCATGGACTTGAAATTTCTCTATCATATACTCAATTCAGCAACCAAATACAACCTGCCATATAGTAACTATTCTAAAATTAAACTGAAATAATTTCAAAAATCCACCTTGAAATAATACCAAAGGATGATGAAACTGTTAATTCAAAAAAAAAAAGTGGTTTAAAGGTATTTCATTGTTAAGAGAAAAACAGAAGAAATTACTCAAAGACAATGCTTTATGACATACATCCATAAATATTTTTTAAATAAAACTAGACAGAATCATCAGGAGGGCAAAAAACTTAAGGAGAGTGATATCACAGCATGTAGATGACCCAATATCAGAGGCAAATCATATTAAATGATGTTTCTATTATAGAGCAAGCAGAGTGGAAAATATTTTAAATCATAGTTAACTGAAGTAGTTACAAAAACTATACTAATTGAATATGAATTAGTATTGCCTTATTGCTCTTATATATTATATGACTAAGCAAAATTTTAAACAGTCAAGGAGTATAAACTATTAACAGAAAGTACCAGTATATACCCAGAACTCAATTAAATTAACCTATATTTATCTTACATAATTTCAATTAAAGCATAGATGATGATTCTTTTGTAAGGATTCTGGTTCTTATTTTAAGTAAAATAAATTAAAACACTTACCTGTGTTTCATACAAGTGAGCTATATGAAACTGAACTACAAAGGATCATGGAAAGAAATTAATTATAATACATCCAAGTTTCAGGTAATAAACAAAAATAGATAATAAAAATATGCAAAATAATAAAATGCTAACTTTAGATTACAAATTTGATTTAAAAGGTGTAACTTTTATTTATCTACTAAAATGACTAAATATCTTAAGCATGTTTTAAAAGCATTCTTTACTATTAAATAATGAATATTATATTAAATAAAATTTTTGACTTATTTTTAATTTAAGTAACATTTGCACCCATAGAAATCAGTAATAAATTTACAAAGATCAAACTAACAATATTAAGTATAATATTCTAAATGTAAATATCTTGACATATGGCATTCAGTATTGTCACCTTAAAATTATAGTAAAGCTACTCTTTAATAAACAAAGATGTTTTTTAAAGTACAGTTTTTCTTTATAGTAAATTTTGTCTAAAAAAATATTTTTGAAAGTCATGCACAAGAAAAATATTAGTGAACAATTTCTTGCTAGGATTTTAGTTTATTGAACATTTTTAATATGTAATTTTACTAAGTTGTTTTATTTTTAGTTCTTCAGAGTTAGGTGACTTAAAAAAGAAAAGGTTCAAACCAACTAAAAAAACTAAGACTATAAGTATCTCTGAAAACTGAGAGGCGGAGTATTTTGCTTCTTTTTAAAGAAACTCTTCTTGCCCTAGCTGGTCTGGCTAAGTGGACAGAGCACCGGCTTCTAAACTGAAGGGTCCCGGATTTGATTCCAGTCAGAGCACATGCCCAGGTTTCAGGCTCAATCCCCAGTTAGGAGCATGCAGGAGGCAGCCGATCAATGATTACCTCTCATCAGTGATGTTTCTATCTCTCTTCCTCCCTCTCCTTTTCTTTCTGAAATCAATAAAAATGTTTAAAAAAAAACACACACAAGTCTTCTTGATACCCAATTCCTAAAATGCATGATTTACCAAAGAACATAAAAAAAAAATCACAAAAAGTTTTAACAACTACATTCTCATTATTTGAGTTATATTGTTCTTATTTGCAAGAACAAATATCCTTTCTATTTTGGTTTAGGTTTTAACTAGAAAAAACTTTCAAATTATATGCAGAATATGCCTTGGTTGATTTGGCTCACTGGTCAGAGTGTCAGCTTGCAGACCGAAGAGTTCGATTCCTGGTCAAGGGAATGTACCTGTTGACAGATTGATCCCTAGCCCCAGCTGGGATGCATGATGGAGGCAACCAATCTATGTGTCTCTCTCAAGGTGATGTTTCTTCCTTTCTCTCTCTCTCTCTTCATCTCTCTCTCTCTATCTCTAACTCTATCTCTATCTCTAAAAATAAATGGAGACCTAACTGGTGTGGCTCATGGCTTACGCACTGAAGGGTCCCGGGTTCGATTCCAATCAAGGACTCTTGGCCAGGTTACAGGCTTGAACCCCAGTGTGGGGTTCGTTCTCATCATGTTTCTATCTCTCTCTCCCTCTCCTTCCTTTCTAAAATCAATAAAAACTATTTTTAAATAAATAAATAAATAAAAATGGGAAAAATATCGTAGGGTGAGATTAACAAAAAAAAAAGTATATGTAGAATATTTAATTACATGGGTTTTGTCTAGAAAGACTCTCACAGAAAACAGAAATTCTCATTTAATATAAATCCCAAAATAATTTTTTCTCTTCTTTCCTTCTCTTTCCCACATCTTCTCCCTTATTAAATCTCAATGAATAGTGTAAAGATAAACTTCTTTTTAGGAAGTAAAAAATATTACCAATGCTTAGTCCTTTAAGATTCTGATTCAGTGAGCCTGTGATGTGAAGGCTTCAATACTGTTTCATTATAAGTTTCCCAGCATTATAAACATGTACTCTGTATACCCAAAATAAAGAACATTGCACAAAGTACCTAACCCATAAATTCCCTTTCATTAAAAAAAAAAAAAAATACTGAATAAAAAAAGACATAATTTTTCCATTTAAAAAGACAGACACTAAAGATAACAATAACTACCAAAAATAATCTACCACAAAGGAGGCAACTATTATGAGTTAGTGTTCTGTGAGAAACTAGACTTATTTATGGTTATCAAGTAATGTATTGATTATTGTTATTAAAAAAACTATACTATTCAAATAAACTAACTGTCTTAAAGTCTGTGAGTTACTCTTGTATCTCTCAGGTTTGTTTTCAATGACCAACAAAAGGTATTCATGATCATGATTTGAAATGTCTTATACATAGCCTATTCCTCAAAAAGACAATAAAACTATGGTATTCAGAAATACTTACTTTCAACTTTGGACAATGTACAGGGATGACAGTCAATCAACGCTAACTGAAAATGCTGTAACAGAAAAGTAAAAATATTAATGCACTAAATTTAGAATTGCATAAAATTGGTTTATACATTTAAGGCTTTTAAAGTCAAATAAATAAAAATGAAATGATGTAGGAGATTCCAAATGGCTACAGAGTAAGTGCCAGTTACTCTGAACTGCTTCTAGTCAACTGAAAAACCAACTGAACTGAAATATTATAACTAAGTATTATGGAAGAAACCACATCAAGAGTGACAGCAAGGGTAGAAATGGGATGGCCCTACTCCCAGGGGTGGTGGCTATAATTCCAGAGAAATATTTTAGCTAAGGTGTTTCCCCTGAAAAACTGGGGCTCTAATCTCATGCCAGGCTTCTCAGCCCATCTAGATATGAAAATAAGCAGCGATTTTATCCTCTAGGGGGAGAGAGAGTCAGCTAGAGACACTTTTGCCCTTAAAATACCAATGCACAAGATCTTGTTTGCGGCAGTCACCCTGGGCTCCTGTGGAGGGAAAGAGGGAACAAATTGTAGTCGCATGATGAGAGAATTGGGTTTGTTGCTCTTGGGGAAAGAAGGAAACTTCCAGGATCCCTGTGCTAAATCATATTTGGTTAACACAGAGGTGGAGTGCCCCCCTTCTCCCTGAGTGGCATCAACCTGGGGAAAGTCAACAGCACCTTCCTCTGGACTACCTCTTTCCCCACCCTGCAGAGCTAACCCCTTAGTGAGGAGTCAGTAACACAGTTGTCTGACTTTGGAACTGTGCCATTCCCCCTACTTTCCCATGACTCTGACTGTCCCTTCCCCATCAGGGAGATTGCTGGAACAATCACCTCTGTACTTTTGGCTTACCCCCACACACACCTACCTAGTGGCTCAGCCCAGCTGAGATCCAGGCAGAATCAGAACAGAATGAGCAATACAGCTCTGGGGAGGGCCACACTTCCTACCTTCCCCAAGCCTAATCAGCACTGCCCCCTCATGGGAAATCCATTAGTCCCATCTTCCCAACTCACATGCCTAAACAAAGCAGAGCCCTCCCTTAACATAGTCAAAATTATTGTTTGGGCCTGATAAACTCTGCTGACCTCACTCTGATGACTTCCTATAACTCCATTCCAACACAAGGTGTATAAGCACCCAGTGGGTAACAGCAAAACATGGTATACCTACAGACATTTGCTGAGTAGCCTCACACTCAACACTGGCATGTAGTTTAGACTTACATTAATCTGTTGCTGCACTATGGGCCTATCATGTGCAACTCAAGTACTACCAGAGGCTATTGCAGTGGCTAAGCCTAACAGGCAGCTAGCAAGCAAAAGCAAATCTTGGAGTGCCTTGGGACTTTTCCTGATCTGCCCACAGGATCAACGCTGGTAAAAACCAGCTTTTCTGCATAGCTTGCCATATGCACCCAGGCCCAACAAGGTAGCCACTAACTGTAATTTTGGATTACTTATAGCTCAAACAAGTTGCCCAATGCCAGTGATAGACAGTATCTGACATTAATCAGCACCAAGTTCCTCTTAAGAGGTCCTGAGACAACACACCTAGTGGCCACTTTCTTGCAACACCCTCTCTGAATACAATAAGCTTCACAAATGGCAAGTCCAAGGGAAAATCTGGGCAAGGACAAACTGCTGAGCCAAACACCTGCATAGCAGCTCCTATACCCTCATTAGGGTTGAGCCTCAATCAGCCAGCCTGAGGGTTAATCCAAAACATGAATGGGCCAATAACAATCAAGACTCAATTACAACAAGGGGGGGCCACACAACCCACACACGGGACATTCATGAAGCACCCAACTCAGGTGATCAAGGCAACTACACCATAGGATCCCACAAGACACCTACTACAGAAGGCCACCCTACAAAAACTGAAAGTCATAGCAGATCTGCCTAATACATAGGAAAAAACACAGAGTCCTGGCTGGGTAACTGAGGTTGTTAAAGCATTGCACCAATACACTAAGGCTGTGGGTTCAATTCCCAGTCAGGGTATATATAACAATAAACCAATGAGTGCATAAATTAAGTGGAATAACAAATCGATGTTTCTCTCTCTCCCATATCTCTCTCTAAAAAAACCAACAAGAAACAAATGAAGAAACAGCCAAAATGGGGAAATAAAGAGGCCCCAAATTACAGAACAGGAGGATTCTCCAAAAAAGAACTAAATAAAATGGAGGTGTGCAATTTATTAAATATAGAATTCAAAGTAATGGTTATAATGATGCTCAATAGCATGAAATAGGACAAAGTAACTGAAAAGGAAACCAACCAGAAATGAGTACAATATCTGAAATGAAGAACATAATGGAAAAAACAATAAGTGGATGAAACAAAGTATCAAACAAGCAATTTCAAAGCAAAGTTGAAAAAACATCACTCAGAGCAGCAATGAAATAAAGAATTTTAAAAAATGAAGATAGCCTTGGACAGTGTGCTCAGTGGTTTGAGTGTTGTCCTCCACACCAAAGGATCCCAATTTTGATTCCTATCCAAGAGCTTGTACTTTGGTTGTGGGTTTGCTCCCCACCCCCTGTTGTGGCACATGCAGAAGACATCGATGTTTCTTTCTCTCTCACTCCTCCCCTCCACTCTCCTTGAAAAACAATGGAAAAAAATATCCTCAAATGAGGATTAACAAAAAAATTAAAAATAAGGACAGTTTACAGAAACTTTGGTATGATATGACCTATAGCATCTACATCACAGGGGTACCAGAGAGAGAAAAAGAGAGAGGGCAAGGAATTGAGAACCTATTTTAAGAAATAATAACTAATAATTTCCCTAATCTATTCAAGAAAAAGGGACTCAAGTGCAGGAAGTGCAAAGAATCCTAAACAAGATGAACCCAGGGCCCACAACAAGTCAAACCAAAATTAAAATGACAAAGCTTAAAGACAAAAAGAGAATCTTAATAGCAGCAAAGGAAAGACAATTACCTACAAGAAAGCTTCCATAAGACTGTCAGCTATTCTCTCAACAGAAACAGTTCAGGCTAGAAGGGATTAGCGAGAAATATTCAAAGTGATAAAGGCATCAAGGTTATCATTTATCAAGCAAGATTATCATTTAAAATTGAAAGAGAAATAAAAAGCTTCCTAGACAAGACAAAGCTAAAGGAGGAGCTTGATAACTCCAAACCAGTATTACAATAAACATTTAAGGGCCTGCAAAAAGCGTAAGAAGGGGGAAGAGAAGAAAGAAGATGATACAATCTACTCTAATAAAAGAGTAATATGCAAATTAGCCACCCCTCCAAGACACATAAGCCACGCCCACCAGCCAAGCCACACCCGTTAGCCCATCAGAGCGGCTGTATGCAAATTAATCCAGCCAAGATGGCGGCTGGCAGCCACGGAACTAGAGCAAACAGGAGGCTTACATTGCACCAGCAATGGAGTTGAAACTGCCTGCCTAGGCCAGCCAGGCCTCTGATCAAGGCAGTAGTGTTTCAATTATAGAAGCCACAGAGCTGAAGCAAACAGGAGGCTTCCTTGCCTGCTTAAACCTTTGCTCAAAGCAACAAAGTTTCAATTATAGAAGATAAATAAACCCCAGAAACTTGATTCCAGCCAGCCTTGCTGGGACGTTGGGTCAATGGGAGCTGTGGACAGCCTGAAAATGGCCCTCAACCCCTCACCCAGGCTGGTCAGGCATGCCAGCAGAAACCTGAACCCTGAAGTAACTGTGGGCAGCCTGAAAACGGCCCTCACCCAGGCTGGCCACACCCCCATAGGGTGAGAGTCCCTACTGGGGGGTTTGGCCAGCCTGAAAACAGCTATGAGCCCCTCACCCAGCCTGGCCAGGCACACCAGCAGGTGGACATCCCCTGAGGGGTCCCAGACTGTGAGAGGGCATAAGCTGGGCTGAGAGATGCCCCCAAGTGCACAAATTTTTGTGCACCGGGTCCCTAGTAAAATAATAAAACAGTAATATGCAAATTGATCATTACTCCAAGACATGTAAGACATGCCCACCAGCCAAGCCACGCCTCCCAGCCAATCATAGAGCAGTTGTATGAAAATTAACCCAGCCAAGATGGAGGCCAGCAGCCACGGAGTTAGAATAAACAGGAGGCTTCCATTGGAACTGCCTGACTAGGCTGTTGGGCCTCTGCTCAAGCAATAGTTTCAATTATAAAAGCCACAGAGCTGAAGCAAACAAGAGGCTTCTGTTGCCTGCCTAGGTCTCCGCTCAAGGTAACAAAGTTTCAATTATAGAAGATAAATAAACCCCAGACACCTGATTCCAGCCAGCCTCGCTGGGACGTTGGGTCAATGGGAGCTGTGGATAGCCTGAGAACGGCCCTCAGCCTCTCACCCAGGATGGCCACATGGGGTGAGGGTCCCCACTGAGGGGTGTGGCCAGCCTTCAAACAGCCATCAGCCCCACACCAGGCTGGCCAGGCATGCCAGCAGGTGGACATCCCCCGAGGGGTCCCAGACTGCAAAAGGACACAGGCCAGGCTGAGGGACCCCCCGAGTGCACAAATTTTTGTGCACTGGACCCCTGGTACAATAAAATGGCAATAAAAAAGTACCAACCAATAATCACTTTAAATGTAAATGGCTTAAATGTTCAATTCAAAAGACACAGGCTCGATAAATGGGATATCTATCTATCCTACGTAATATCAGGTAATATGCAAATTGACCCTTACACACTCACAAGATGGCTGCCTACCACAAGGCCGGCAGAGGGGTTAGTGAGGGACAACCAAATGACTGAACAAGCAGGCTGCATGGAGTAACTAGGACTGCAGGGAGGGCCATGAGGGGTGACCACACAACTGAACAGCATGATGCATGGGGTGACCAGGCCGGCATTGGGGCCGTGAGGGGTGACCAGGCTGGGGAGGAGAGGTAGGATACAGTTGGGGGTGATTAGGCTGGCAGTGAGTGGGCAGTTAGGATTGACTTGGATGGCAGCCAGGGGCAGCTGGGGTCAACCAGGCCAGCAGGGGGGCAGTTAGGGGTGAACAGGCAGAAAGACAGGTAAGCAATTAGTAGCCAGTAGTCCAGGATTGTGTAAGAGATGTCCGACTGCCAATTTAGGCCCAATCCCGGAGGGTCCTGACTGGAGAGGGTGCAGGGTTGGCTGAGGGGACTCTCCCAACCTGGTGCAGTAGACCTTTAGTCTATAATTATATGTATCTACACTAATAAAAAAGAAACATGCAAATTTGTGTCACTCCACTATGCCTACCAGCCAATCAGAGTGACTATACAAATTAATCCATCAAAGATGGCAGTTAATTTGCATACATAGGGATGGAGTGAAGACTGAAGGCTCCAGCCAGGGTGAGAACTAAAGACTGAAGACTGAAGAGGCTTGACGCAGTGAAGAAGTCAAGCCTCACTGAGGCCGCAGCAGAGAAGCCAAGCTGCAGCTGGAGGGGAAAAGCCTAGCCTCGAAGCTTAGCTTCTCTGCCGTGCGGCCAGACCAAAGGCCTGGGTCCCGGTGCCAGAGGAAAACCAGTGCCAGCAGCCAGGGGAAGGAAGGCCTATTGTGCAAATCTTTGTGCAATGAGCTTCTAGTATATGTATGTATGTCTCTAAGAGATTCACCTCAGAATGAAAGACAAATACACACTCAACAAAAGTTAATAGAAAAATAAGGTATTTTAGGCAAAAGAGGAAGAAGTAACAATACTTATATTTGACAAAATAGACTTTAAAGTAAAGGCTATAGTGAGAGACAAAAAAAAAGGACATCACATAAGGATGAAAAAGCAATCCAATAAGATATAACCATTGCTGCCCTAACCGGTTTGGCTCAGTAGATATAGCATCAGCCTGTGGACTAAAAGGTCCTGGGTTCAATTCCAATCAAAGGTATGTACCTTGGTTGCGGGCACATCCCCAGTAAGAGGTGTGTAGGAGGCAGCTGATTGATATTTCTCTCTCATCAATGTTTCTAACTACTCTATATCTCTCCCTTCCTCTCTGTAAAAAAAAATGAATAAAAATTTTAAAAAGAAGATATAACCATTGTAAACATTGATGCCCAACATAGGAGCACCTAAATATATAAATCAAGTCTTGATGGACATGAAAGGAGAGAATGACAGTAATACAGTCACAGTACAGGATTTTAATATCCCATTCACATCAATGGGTAGATCTTGCAGACAGATTATCAAAAAGGAAACAGTGGCCCTAAATGACCCACTAGACAAGATAAATTTTAGACATTTTAGAGCATTTTTCTCCAAAGCTACAGAATATACAAAAGCACGAGACATTTTCTAAAACTGACCACAATAAATTTTAAAAGATGAAAATAATATAAAACATCTTTTCTAATTTTAGCAGTAACAAAATAGAAATCAATCAGGAGAAAAAAAAACACAAAAAACACACAAAAATATGGAGGGAAAATAACACATTACTAAACAATGATTAGGTAAACAATCAGATCAAAGAAGAAATAAAAAGATACCTTGAAACACCTGGAAATTAACACATAACAACCCAAAATCTATGGGAAACAGAGAAATTAGTAATAAGAAAAAATTTATAAAATTACAGGCCTATCTCAAGAAACAAGAAAAGTCATAAATAAACTATCTAACTTTACACTTATGGAAATTAAGAAAAACACCAACAGATTGGAAAGTGAATAAAAAAAAGAAAATAATAAACAGCAGAAATAAATGAAAGAGTTAAAAACAACAGCAAAAGATCAATGAAGAATTGGTTTTTTGAAAAGTAAAAAAGATTGACAAATCTTACCAGACTCATCATAAAAAGAAAAGAGCAGGGAACCAAATAAATAAAATTAGAAACAAAAGAAAAAAAGTAACAAATATAAAACACTTTAAGAAAATATTATGAACAACTATATCCCAACAAATTTGAGAATCTGCAAGATATAGTAAATTTCTAGAAACATCAATCTTCCAAAACTAAATCAGAAAGTCTAAATACTATAGACATATTACAACTGGTGAAACTGAAGCAGTAATCAAAAAATTCAAAAAAAAAAAAAAAAGGCATTGGTTCATATAGCTTCACAGGTGAATTTTACCAAGTATTCCAAGAACTAACACCTATTCTTCCCAAACCACTGCAAAAAATTCAACAGAAAGCAAGACTTCAAAGCTCATTTTAGGAAACCAGCATTATCCAAATTTCAAAACGACATAAAGACACTACAAAGAAAGCAAATTATATGCTAATCTAATCTAATAAAGGCGTAATATTGAAATTAACCGTTTCTCCAGGACGGTTAAGCCACGCCCACCAGCCAATCAGAGCGGCTGTATGCAAATTAGCCCAGTGAAGATGGCAGAGGTCACAGCCCTGGAGAAGCCAGAGAAGCTGGCAATGCACAGGTCGCAACCACCGGGGAAGGAGCAGGGCGCCGGTGATGGAGGCCTGGAAATAGGTAGATTCTAGGTGGCAGGGCAGCCTCGGGGGCGGAGAGACCCAGCCAGCTCCACCCTGAGGCTGAAGCCTGGAAATAAGTGCAATCAGGGCACACAGCACACAGGGAGGCAGGTGTGTCCACTCAGCAGCAGCCCTCGCCCCACGCCCCCAGGGACCATGCAACAGCATCAACCCCCCAGGCCTGCCACCGGCTCTGCGCCAGGTGTGTCCCCTCAGCAGTGGGGGCCCACCAGGTGTGTGTGACGATGGGCCACCCAATGAGAAACGTCCAGGCCTGCACTCTCCAGCCCTCCCACCCCTTCAGTGCACAAACCCTGTGAGGGGGCTGTGGGCAGCCTGAAAACAGCCCTCAGTCCCTCACCCAGGCTGGCCAGGCATGCCAGCAGGTGGACATCCCCTGAGGAGTCCCAAACTGTGAGAGGGCACAGGCCGGGATGAGGGATCCCTCTACCCCCACCAAATGCACAAATTTTCCTGCACTGGGCCCCTAGTATTCCTGATAAACTTGCTAACATCCTCAACAACATATTAGCAAAGGAGATCTAATAATACATATAAAAGATGGCTCAGTGACTGAGAATCACCCTATGAACCAGGAAGTTATGGTTCAATTCCCCATCAGGGTATATGTATGTGCAGGTTGCAGGTTCAATCCCCAGTATGGAGTGTGGAGGAGGTAACCATTCCATGAGGAGATAACCATTCCATGATTCTCTCTCATCCTTAAGGCTTTTCTCTCCCTTTCCTTTCCTTTCTGAAACCCATAAAAATATATATTTAAAATAGATAAATAAATAAGTAAAAAAAGATTATACACCCTGATTACATGGGATTTATTCCAAAGATACAAGGTTAGTAAAATATGTATAAATCCATAAGCATCAGACATTAAAAAAACACGTAATTATATCAATACTAGAAACTGTACAAAATATGAAAAAATCCAGTATCTAAACTAATAAAAGAGAAACATGCAAATTGGTGTCACTCCACTATATCCCAAATTCCTCCCACCAGCCAATCAGAGTGGCCATATGCAAATTAACCCAACAAAGATAGCGGCTGGCAGCCACAGAGATGGAGCAAGAAGGAGGCTTGGTTGCCCCTGCAATGGAGGAAGCCAGGTTTCCCACCTGCCCTGGCCTGCCGTGGCCTCCACTCAAGGCAACAAAGTTTGCATTACAGAAGATAAATAAATCCCAGATACTTGCTTCCAGCTAGCCTCGCTAGGAGCATGGGTCTCTGGAGGCCATAGTCAGCCTGCAAACAGCCATCAGCCCCTCACTCCCAGGCTGGCCACACTCTCATGGGGGGAAGGACCCTGCTGGGGCACTTCACAAGCCTACAAACAGCCCTCAGCTCCTCACCCAGGCTGGCCAGGTACCCCAGCAGGACCCCCACCCTGATCCAGGTCACCCTTCAGGGCAAACCAGCCAGCCCCCACCTGTGCACCAGGCCTCTATCCTATATAGTAAATGGATAATATGCAAATTGACCCTAACAGTAGATGGACTGGGAATGACTGGTCACTATGACACACACACTGACCACGGGGGGCAGATGCTCAATGCAGGAGCTGCCCCCTGGTGGTCAGTGTGCTCCCACCAGGGGTGCTCTACTCAGCCACAAGCCAGACTGACAGCTGCCAGTACAGCAGTGGTGGTGGGAGCCTCTCCTGCCTCCTCAGCAGCGCTAAGGTTGTTCTACTGCAGCTTAGGCCTGCTCCTCACTGGCAAGTGGACATCCCCTGAAGTCTCCCAGGCTGCCGAAGGATGTCTGACTGCCAGCTTAAGCCTGATTCCCTGAGAAGCGGGCCTAAACCAGCAGTTGAACATACCCTGAAGGGTTCCAAACTACAAGGGGGCACAGGCTGGGCTGAGGGACCACCCCGCGGGTACAAAATTTTGTGCACCAGGCCTCCAGTACAATATAATTAAAGTTTTCTTGTGTGTTAGTACAGTGTTCATTGTACAGCTCATAGATCAAAGAAGTCATTTTCAACATTCACATCT
>PVJC01021591.1:0-28089 GCA_004026665.1 Murina feae
TGTGTCTAGGGGTGGGAATGACTAGAGCTACCCTTTTTAGATTTTGTAATTCATGACATAGCTTCTCTAAAAGGGGACTCAGTGTGACATTTGGGAGCATGGGAATTGCTCTGGATGCCTATAGCTCTGTCAAGATATCAGCTGGAAAATGGCTTCAGTTATTTCCAGGTAATTTTCCTCCTTGGTGAGTATGGATCAACTAGCTCTAGAAAACTTAAAATTAAATATAGAAAGGTTGAAGCATCAAAGTCAGGTTATTAATATTTTAGTGCATATTTGGTCTTTTCTGTATTACTAAGGTTTAAGGAATTTGGCCGATTAGATCATCAATTTTTGAAAACCAATTAAAATGAACAATTGAATTATCAGACTTCTGGTTTTAAGTTGAAATCTTCCTAAAATTATGCATATTATTATTATATCTAAAAGGTCTTTGGTCCGCTCTATGAACTTAATTAAATATATTTGTAACAATTCTTAAGCACTCAGCAAGGTTTTGTTTAATTAGATAAATGAGGTACTTAAAAAGAAAATAGAACATATTAAATGTATAATGCTGTTTCAAAACATTTAAACATGGAGGAGAAACCAATATGGTAGCATAGGTAAACACCGGAATTGCTGCTGGGCACAACTATTTCAAAACCACAATGAAAAGAAAAAATGGACACCACCCAGACCCACAGGAAGGCTGGCTGAGTGGAAATTCTACAACTAGAAAGAGACTGAGATGCAGAGGAGGTGTGGAAATAAAGTGCAGAGGTACGGAGGTGTGTGCGAAGGGGCTCGCAGAAAGAGCTGGCAGCATTTCGTACCAGAGGGAGACACAAGCTCCCGAGGCTCTGAACTCCAGTTCCAGGCGAGTTTCTGGGGACTCAGAACCATACAGGGAGGAGCTGGACTGCCTGGCACCATCTGGCATCAGGAGGAACTCCAGAGCGGCTTGAGACCCAGTGCCTTTTAGGGCAGAGCTGAGAATCAACCATAGCTGGTTGCTCCGCCCTGTAGACTCCCGAGACCCCGCCCCACCCAAGCTGCATGCAGAGGCTTTTGCATATAAAAGGCTGGGAAGCACCAGGCAGAAGCTAAAATAGCACCTCCTTGGAGTTCCAAGAGACTGTGTACCCAGTGGTCAGAGCGGGGCCACCCAGTCTACAACTCCTCAGACTCATAAAGGGATGCACTCAGGGGGCAGACTTAGTGGGCACCAAAGCCCCAATGAAGCAAGTCTTGCCCCATAAGGGTGTCTCCAGCATAAAAGTTCTCCCACCACAGACACAGCTGATTAAAGCCACACTGTCAATGCAGGGAAGCAGCCAAAATGCGGAGACAAAGAAACAGGTCACAAATGCAGAAATGGAGGAAAGCAAATGGCTGGATATAGAGTTCAAAACCACGGTTATAAGGCTTTTCAAGAATATTCTAGAGGCTGCTGATAAATTTAGTGAGACCATGAAGGATATGAAAAAGGACCAGCTAGAAATTAAGCAGACACTGACTGAAATAAATAATAATATACAGAGATCCAACAGCAGACTAGAGGATCGCAAGAATCAAGTCAAAGATATGAAATATGAAGAAGCAAAACCCACCCAGCCAGAAAAGCCAAAAGAAAAAAGAATCCAAAAATATGAAGATAGTGTAAGGAGCCTCTGGGACAACTTCAAGCGTACCAACATCAGAATTATAGAGGTGCCAGAAGAAGAGAGAGAGAGAAAGAGATAGAAAACCTATTTGAAGAAATAATGACAGAAAACTTTCCCTACCTAGTGAAAGAAATGGACTTGCAACTCCAGGAAGTGCAGAGAATCCCAAACAAAAGGAATCCAAGGAGGACACACCAAGACACATCATAATTAAAATGCCAAGGGCAAAAGACAAGGAGATCTTAAAAGCTGCAAGAGAAAAGCAGTTAGTTACCTACAAGGGGGCACCCATACCACTATCAGCTGATTTCTCAACAGAAACTTTGCAGGCCAGAAGGGAATGGCAAGAAATATTCAAAACGATGAATAGCAAGAACCTACAGCCAAGATTACTTTACCCAGCAAAGCTATCATTCAGAATTGAAGGTCAGATAAAGAGCTTCACAGACAAGAAAAAGCTAAAAGAGTTCATCACCACCCAACCAGTATCATATGAAATGCTGAAAGGTATCCTTTGAGAAGAGGAAGAAGAAGAAAAAGTAAAGATGAAAATTATGAACAAATACACATGTATCAACAAGTGAACCTAAAAATCAAGTGAATAAAAAAAGCTGATAAACAGAATAAACTGGTGAATAGAATAGAATCAGGGGCATAGAAAGGGAGTGGAATGGCAATTCACGGGGGAAAAGGGGCTTGAGGGTGTGGGAAGAGACTGGACAAAAATCGTACACCAATGGATAGGACAGTGGCGGGGGGGACAAAGGAAGTGGATGGGGTGGGAACTGGAAGGAGGGGAGCTATGGGCAGGGGGGTGGGGGTGGGAAAGAGAAACAACTGTAATAATATGAACAATAAAGATTTAAAGAAAAAAAACATTTAAACATGTTTACGCAGGTAAAAAGGACCAAGCATTAATCAAAAGCCCCTTGAAAGTGATTGTTCATTTTGCTAGATCTTTAAATAAACATTTGTGAGATTAATGTAAATCCTAGGGAGAACTGAAATTTTGATTTTGTGACCTTAATAAATTGAACACTAATTACTTAACCCAAATTAGAAGTCTGTGTAGTACTTTTTATGCACAAAAACACACTGGCTTACACCAGTGTGTTCTATTATCTGAATCTCTACTAACATTTGATGATTTGTTAATTAAAGGTGCAGAAATGGGTTTTAACTGGTAAATATGGTAGACTGTTAACTAGCATTCTGAATATCTGAAAGGAATTCTAGATGGTGAAATTAAAAGTATTTGAGGTTTGTAGATGATTAAGTATATTTTAAAGCTTCTTCCTACCTTTACATGAAAAGGAAATAAGAAAGGATGTTGCCCTATGCTAAATGGTTTTCCAGCCAGCTCTAAACTCTGGGGAATTCTGGTTTATTGATGTCAACAATAAGGAGAAATAATTCTAGGCATTTGCCTTGAGTGAACCTTTCACTCAAGCTGGTGGTCAGAGCATCTAAAAGGACAGAACTAAAGAATGTTCTCAAGCCTACAAAAGAACTAGTCTTTATAAACGGTTTTTAACTTTCCTGTTAATTGATGTTTAATTTAAAAATGTCAATGTGGTACAATGTGATTTGATTTCACTTATTGAATGTGATGGTGATATTGTGGAGAGAAGAGGTAATTTTCAATATCTCAACTTTGTTGTCTATCACAATCTACCAAAAAGAATCTAAGAACTGTGAATGACAAAACTGTTTATTTTGTTCATTATATTCCATAAATGAGTGAGGGAAAAAAAAGAAAGAAAACAACTGTTTTTCTGATCCACAAGAGGATGAATTCTACAAAAAATCTTGCATTGTAAGTTCATTTACAAGTTGACTGTTTAGATCCTGAACGCAGGAAAGAGGAATGGCAGGTCCTATAGGAGCCTTCCATGGCCAAGTCCTTGGTCTCTGTTCTTTTTCTTTTTTAAATAACAGCTGGTCAATCTTCCCTATTCCAATTCCTTAAATAGTATCTAAGTACTCATGGCCTCCCGACTCTCTCTCTCTCTCTCTCCTGGACTCCAGACCATTATAACCAACTATTTACAAAATCTCTTCACTTAGACGTCCCATAGCATGTTCAATACTGAACTTCCCATCTTCTCAATCTCACCCCATTCCCCCAACTAGTTCTTTCTGTGTCCCAAATACTGGTCCACAGATTGCAAGGGTATCTGGGGGAACTTATTAAAAATAGAGTCTTGGCTTCCACTGTGATCTGTTGAATAAGAATCTCTCAGGGTAGAGCCCAGGAATCTGAATTTTAAACAAACTTCCCAGCTAATCCCAATATACCACCAGATTTAGGAAGCACTGCCCTATATGGCTAAATGGCACCAGTATCTGAAGGTCATCATGTAGATCAGGCTTAAAAGGGGAAATACTCAAACAGAATTGGAGCAAACTCTACTCATGGAAGAGGCAAAAATGTGTTATCAGCATGTCTTGGCCCATGTTCTCTCTTCTTTTTCTCTTTCAACAGCAATTTTCTGACTTAAACATTCTGCTTTTCCTTTTATAGGGAAAGAACTATCTGGTGGTGGTCTATGTTTTCCTTGGAGAGTACTTTCTGGATTCTTTACCTTCATAATTAGCCTTATGCATTGGTGTTGAACAGTAGGGATGGCATTCTTTACTCTGGGTCACATTTCTTGGTGTAGAGAACTTAGAGACATTTGATATAGATAGGATCTTTTTGGGGGCGATGGACTAGTATATAATAAGGTCCCACAAGGTCTCTGGGAATAAATGTCACCCCTGATTAGCACGGAAGACAACCACCTCTGAACTTTCCTGATTCCTTAAGACTGATTTAAGTGTTCCATCTCATGCTTCCCTCGTGCCTGTCCTATCCAGCACTATAGGACATGCTGTAGTTATTGCTTTATACCACACTGCCTTTATACCCCACCTACACTGCAGGCATCTTGAAGACAGTTTCACCACTCAGACTCCTGGGCATGACACACGGTGTCATGGGACTGCTGGAGGCCTTGGAGAATCTAGTCAAACGTCTCATGGATACTGCAGAGTGGATTCCTGTAGGAAGTGCCAACTCAGTGGCTCCCAGTCTGTACATGAGAATGGATGAGAAAGAGAAGGAGCACCAAAGATGAGAAAGCTTCTGTGGGAGCATAAGCTGTGAATGGTGTGATCCTTCAAAGCAGAGGTGCCCGCTGAGCACCTGGCAGAGCCACTGGCCACTTCTTCTTTTCTAGGCCCCTCCTGGCCATACCACTCCCTTGCTGAGTTATGGCTACCCTGCTGACACAGGCAAAGGTGGAGCTAATGAAGCTAAGGGTTTTAAGGACCTCATGCCCAAGGTAACTGCAGATACAAGCCACTTAGAGAAAGGTATCCACATTTAAGTACATCATTACAAAATGCAGTGTGTCCTGGAAGATACTGGTTTATAATACTGTCTCAAAGGCTATTCTACCAGTTTTTTTTTAAGCAGACATTTTTCTACAGAAGTTTTAAAAATGGGGTGATGAGATGCTATACCTGGGATCAAATAGGCTTTTGAATTGGGCTATTTTTCTATAGGACCTGCCATTCCTCTTTCCTGCGTTCAGGATCTAAACAGTCAACTTGTAAATGAACTTACGATGCAAGATTTTTTGTAGAGTTCATCCTCTTGTGGATCAGAAAAACACTTGTTTTCTTTCTTTTTATTTTCTCACTCATTTATGGGATATAATGAACAAAATAAACTGATGAACAAAAACAGATCCAGAGACAGAGAAGCATGGATCAGACCATCAAACCTGAGAGGGAAGGAAGGGGAGGGTGGGGGTAAGGGGAAAAGGTCAACCAAAGGACTTGTATGCATGCATGCAAGCCTAACCAATGGACACAGACACCAGGGGGCTGAGGGCATGAGTGGAGTGGTGGGGGGGGGGACAATAAGGACACATATGTAACATCTTAATCAAGAAAAAATAAAATAAGTGAAGGGAGTTGTCAAAAAAATAAAGCAAGAATAAAAACCAACCAACCAACCAAACAAAAAAACCCCACAGTTGTTTTCATCACTGTGAGAGGACTTCCTATGAGTGTCCAACAAAGAGCAAATAAAATAGAACAAACGAACAATGCTTGAAGATGAGGCAGAAAACGGACTTCTAATACTAATTTAAAAGAATAGGTTACCGAAAAAGATAGTGGAATTCTCTTTTCTGGTAATCCTTTAAAAAAGGACTGAACTTGCAAGTACCTGGAAGAGTTTAAACATGACCCGGGTGAAAGTGACACCCTTTCCAACCAGCCCTATCAGCTTTCCGCCTTTTTTAGAGCAAACATGCTCACAGGTGTGCCTCCGACACCTTGGTTCCACCTGGGTTCCTGACGGCAATGCCACGTATCCATCCAGAGCCACGGCCCCAACTCTGTGGTCAATATTTGCACGTCCATCCAAATACTTTCGTGATTGTTCATTATGAGGAAATGCTCACCTTTAACAAAGTCCTTGAAGGCTAACAGTGTTGTGCAGATGGAGCAGGGAGGCATCTGCCTGCCTATGGGCTCATTCTTGCAGCATCAAGGAGCTTTATAAAGAGCTTTCTAAAGCAAGATCCATTCAATTTGCTCAAAAAATGTAAGAAGGCAGATGTCTAGGAGCATACTGACTTTTTATTAACAATCGTATAATCATTAGAAGTCAGAAATTGAATGTATAACCTAGGCATCAGGAACATATATTTTGAATGGGTAGAACTTACGTAGTTTCTTTAAGTCATCTCAGGATGTTGTGCTAAGATATATGTTTCTTAATCAACAAAGGTATTTATTAACAGTAGCACTTATAATAAAAATTAGGAACCAATGCTCCCCACAATATAAGATAGTGTGGGAGGAAAGGGGATTCCAGAGTCAGGCATACAGGTATTTATAGGTATGGGAGATGTATGTATCCCGTTGGTTCTGTTTCTCTGGAGAACCCAGACTAGCACAGGCCCCAGCATCAGTACTTTTTTAAAGCTCCCCCATTGGTTGAAATGTTCAGCTAGTGTCACAGAACCTCTAGTCTGTGAGTTCTTAAACCCTTATGGGGCCCAGGGTGGCTTCAAAGGGTCTGAGAACTCTCTGATCTCAGAAATGAAAGTGTGCATTTATGTTGACCATATCTGATCCAACTCCCAGCTGACACCTTGCAAGATAATTGTTTGGTTTTGTTTAAACATCTCATCTTGGAAAGCACCCTCCTCTCCGAGAAAGCCCATCTCATCTTAGAACAGTTCTAAAGAAACTAAGAAGCTGATCTTCTAGGACTGGGTGAAAAAGGTGAAGAGATTGAAAAGTCAGATTGGTAGCTCCAGAATAGACATGGGAATGTAAAGTACTTCCTAGAAAATATAGTCAATAATATTGTAATAACTATGTTGGGTGCTGGGTGGATACTGAAAATATCAGGGGGGTGGGGAGAGGAGCACAAAGTGTATGATTATCTGACCACTACACTGTACACCTGAAAGCAATACATAATAATACTGAATGTGAACTGTAATTGAAAAAGAAAAAAATCAAAGCGGAAGTTGATTTTGAATAAAAGAATCATAAAACATTAGTCAGAGGGACATCTTCATGTGCAAACTCTTCATTTTATGGAGGGAAAAAGTGAAGCACAGAGAAATGTGGTGTCTTGCCCAAATTACCAGACTTGATGACAGGTTGGAGGAGGAAAGCCAGGCCCCCTGGTTCCCTGTTTAGTTCCCCTCCCACAGGGTGTGCAGCAAAGTTCCTTCCAGAAGATGATGTGCGTGAGTGCAGGATGAGCAGGGCAGGGGTGTGGCTGTGGGAAGGTCCCCACCCCCCCTCCTGTACCATCACTCTGGAAGGGGGGTTGGAGGGGAGCAGCTCACCTCCTCCTTTCATGCTGGGTGCCTCCCACCCCATCAGTCCTCACACGGATGGAGATGAAGATACCAACAAAACCCAGCTCCATGGTTGTGTTGATGTGTCATGAGGTAGCAAATGGTCTATCTTTTCCCCACAGAGAGACAGGTGCAGGTGCTGAAGCAAAGGGGCAGGGAACATGCCTGCCTCTGGTGTAGGATGATAAAATAGTGGTCTGGATGGCTAAGATCGCCATAGTGGATTTGTCAATGTGCATTAAAATTTTAGTTATATTAAAGAAACATTGACTCGTTTAGGGTGAAATCAGGCTCCTTAATAATTTGGACTCATTATGTTCAATATTATAATATTTTTCATCTTACTATGGCGTAGCTTAGTATCTCACTGGATTGTTTAAAATCTCTATGCCTGGTTGCCTTGCCTACAAATTGAGGTTAATACTATCTAGCTTAGATCTGCACACAACTTTTGTGTGAAGTACATAACATATAAAGTGGCTAGCTGAGTGCCCAGCACACAGGATGTAACCAATTATTAGTGGCTGTTATTATTATTAACACAATTATCAAAATGCAAATATTATAATGACCAGCTATGCTCATGAGGTTATATCTGAGTATATTCTGAATCCCAAACCCCACCCACAGAGCTTGGCACAAATCTGTGCCCATGGTAGGTATCAGTAAGAATTTATGTTGAACTAAACTGAATGAACCACTCTTACCAGATTGTTCTGTTCTTTCAGGGGTATTTCAGGTCCAAGTTCTGCCTCAAGGCTGACAGCATCAATGCATTTGGCAAGCACCTCCTCAGTCACTTCTCCATTGGGGGGCGGATCCATGGCACTGGTGTCTTCGGGCTGGTCAGTGTGTCCAGTGTCAGCAATCTCCTCAACCTGAACCGGTGCATTTTCAAGCACATCTCCTCTGGGGTCAGCCAGCGTTGGCTCATTTGAAATCATAGCTGAATCACAGTGTACCTCTGCATCTTTGGGTAAAGAATCACTATTGGGCATCTCGGTAATTTCTGCTTTGTCTCCAGGGGCTACAGTGTCTTGAGCATCATCAGACATCTTATTATCTGCCAACATAATTACAAACAAAAACTTTCTGTTTTAATCTGAATTGTTGAACTTTAATTCTAAGCCCTGAATGATTAAATTAAGTCTGCTGGGGTAAATCAATAATAAATTTTATGTAACCTTGGGATGGACTGAATAAATATCCCATAGATATCCTAATTCCTGGAATCTGTGAATATTATCTTCTATGACAAAAAGGACTTTGCAGATGTGATCAAATTAAATATCTTAAAATGGGGAGATTATCTTGGATTATCTGGGTGGGTCCTAAATGAAATCCTAAGTATCCTTATTAGAGAGAGGCAGAGGGAGATTTGACTACTAAGAGGAAAAGGTGGTATGATGACAGAAGCAGAGTTTGGAGTGATGCACTTTGAAGACAAAGGAAGGGGCCATAAGCCAAGGAATACAGGTGACTACTAGAAGCTGAAAAAGTCAAGGAAACCATTCTCCTCTCAGAGACTTTAGAAGAAACCAGCCCTACCAACACTTGGACATCAGCCCAGTGAAACTCATTTTAGACTTCTGACCTCCAGAACTGTAAGAGAACACATTTGTGTTGTTATAAGCCACTAGGTTGTTGTAATTTATTACAGAAGCAATAGGAAATTAATAAAACCTACAGTGCTATCATTAACCCTTCATGGATCTCTTGCTTGCTTTGCACCGATATGCATATGGTAACTAGAAATATTATTTGAATATGTGAAATTATTTATGTAGTAAGACTTGGTTAATTATATTTGTTGCAATGAGAATTAGCATAGAAAATACCTAAGAGCTTATTAAAAAATATGTGACATATAACTCTGCCATGTCATCAGAGATTCACATTGAGAAAGAGACATACATGCACATAAGTATGCTTTGTTGGGTAAGAGCTGGTGAAGGCCTGTGCTCTGTTTGAATAATAATTTAAACAGGGATGCATAAGGATAAAATGGGAAGCAAAGAAGTGGTGTATTAAGCAAAAAAGGAATGTAGCCATTACAAAACAACCTGAGAAGCAGAAAACTCATCCTCATGTAGATATCATGTAGAACCTCACTGTTCAATATAACTTTCTCTGGTGATGAAACTTTTATATCTGCACCATCCAGTGTGGTAGCTAATAGCCATATGTGGCTACTGAGCATGTGAAATCCGGTTACTGCCATATTTAAAATGTTAATTTAATTTATTTTATTAAATACATTTTAAATTTTATTTCATTTTAAATAATTAAAATTTTACATAGGCCTGTATGGCTAGTGGCTACCTTATTGGATAGCACAGATCTAGAAAGCTAGTTCAAAATGATAATTTTTTTTTTGATAAAACAAAGACAGTGTTCTCACTACACAAGAAGTTAAGTCTCAGGCAAATCAAAGAATATTTCTGTTGACCATGGTGTTTACCAATTGGTCAAATTTCAGGTGGCTGCTAAAACCATGGTTATGTGAAAAGCTAGCTAACATACTGGCCACTGGTGGTGTAGACTTAGAAAGAACTCATATCCCCAACCCTCACATCCCCTCAAACAACAGTAGTCTGGCTATTTCCTTTTCCTGCTACATTCTTTCCCTTGGTGAAGCACATTCTTTTCTGTTTATCACACCACTTCCATCTTGTGAATCTCAAATGTCTACCTCCAGTCCATGGAGAAAGAAAATAAATTAGTGGTTTCCAGAGGCTGAAGCGAGAGGGAATGAGGAGTGACTGCTAAGGGGTACAGATTTCTTTCTTGGGTGATGAACCTGTTTTAAAATTATATAGTGATAATGGCTGTACAACTGTGTGAATATCTTAAAAACCACTGAAATGTATACACTTTAAACAAGTGAATTCTGTGCACTAGTTGGTCTGGCTCAGTGAATAGAACTTTGGCCTGAGGACTGAAGGGTTCCAGGTTTGATTTTAGTCAAGGGTACATGCCTAGGTTATGGGCTCGATCCCCAGGAGGGAGCATGCAGGAGGCAGCTAATCAATGATTCTCATCATTGATATTTCTATCTCCCTCTGCCTTACTCTCTGAAATCAATTATACACACACACACACACACACACACACATATACACACATATATATAGTGAATTTTATAGTATGTGAATTTTATGGTATACAAATTACACCTTAATTATTAAGAATATATATATATATATATATATATATATATATATATATATATATATATATAAAATAGTGTTATATATTAATATGCTGTCATAAAGCAATTCTACTCCTGGATAAGTAGCTCTAATGGCAGTTGGACATCTCTTCCTGGCCAAAAGGAAACTTGTCTTATCCTTAACACTAACTAGATCTTCCTCTCAACTTCTGTGTTTCACTTAATGGCAACTAGATGTCCCCAATTACCCAGGATAATCAAGGTTGGAGATGGTCTGTCAATAAGTATGACCAATGCCTAGTTGAAATAGTAAAGATTGATACAAGGCCACTGTACAGAAAAGGGTAGTTACTGTGGTTCATGGGGGGGAGGGCGGGGGGGGATTGAAGGAAGCTACTTGAAAAGCCACTGGCATTTGGAAACTCATAAGATCTTTGGGAAAACATTGTCAGGATTGGCTTAGGATGGAAGTTGGCAAACTATAGCCTGCTAGCTAAATCTCCCCCTCCATCTGTTTTGGTAAATAAAGTTTTATTGAGACACAGACATGCTCATGTGTTTATGTACTGCCTATGGTTTCTCAGAGTTGAATGGTTGCAACAGAGACCATATGGCCCACAAAGTCGCAAAGCCTAACATATTTATCATCTGGCCCTTTACAGAAAATGTTTGCTGACTTATGGCCTAGGACACTGCTTGACTGCCATGGCCTAAAGCAGGCATCCTCAAACTACGGCCCGCGGGCCACAGGCTGGGTGTTTTTGCCGCCACTGCCTGTCCTGCTTAAAATAAGGTATGTGCAGTGTGCATAGGAATTTGTTCATAGTTTTTTTTAAACTATAGTCCGGCCCTCCGATGGTCTGAGGGACAGTGAACTGGCCCCCTGTTTAAAAAGTTTGAGGACCCCTGGCCTAAAGAGTTCTCTGTCCTAATTTATCCTATCCTCATCTGAGTGCTAGGGGCAGGGCCATAAGAAGAATGGGTCTATGAGTAAATGATGTTGAGACATCACTTTTATTCCTAGTTTTGGTTCATCAATAGCTGGTCACAGACACTGTCTATTTTCTTTGTAAGATAATTTGAAAAATCCATATCATTAACCTGGATTATTAAGAAGCTCCAAACTATTTGACTCTTCTACATGCAGGAACTTAAACCAGGTTGTGATAAACATTCGTGGGCAAATAAAAAGCATTATGAACACTTTGTCATGTGTGCTGTACCCTAACATATTATGATACCATTCATAACGTTAAAATACTTCAGCACATACCAGATGCCATGTGTGCGCGTTGTCATTTATGCCCTGGCAGTGGTGGGTTAACATCTGAAGCCCAGTATTCAGGAATATGCTCTCCAGAGGTCTCTAGTTAGCATTTCAGTATCTGAAACTGAGAGCTCACCTCTCCAGACGGTTCAGTTCCCACCCTCTTGGATAGGTACCTAATTAGGGTGTGCTAATTATCATAAGGGATATTAGAAATCATTTTCACTGATGAAAATGGGGCTTAAGATAAGTGACTGGCAAGAAGCAACGTACGGGTTCTTTCTGCCCTTCCATTACCAGGGCACACAATTGCTCTGAGCCCAACAGCCTATTCCCCTGTGGAGTAGAATTTTTCTAGTTCTTCTAGCTGATCTGGGGAGAACACACAAGCCTGAAGCTGAAGAGGTTACCGGAGTCCTCCCAGAGGCCCAAAAGGACAAAGCTAGGACTTCATCGAGCTCCAGGAACAAGCTGTATAACTGGACCCAGTGGGTAGTATCCGTGCGAGAGGGTGGCCAGAACTCTTTCTGAGAACTCTGCGGCAATATCACTCTCCCTGGGGAGGTTTGCACGGGAGGAACCCTACAGCCCTCATTCATCTCTAATGGCCAAATTGCCTTAGGTCAGCTCACCTCAATTCTGGAAAAAATGCTGCAACAAAATCTCTCTTCTCTGCACCTGCTCTGCATTCAACCAACAACTTAAAACCGTACCTTCAGAAATAACCAAGAAGATGAGTATTTGAACTGATACCATTGAAATATTTGCGGACAACTTATAAGTTTCAGGACTATGTTTTTACATCTATTTATGTAGTAAGAATGGGCACTACAATATTCAGCCCTACTTTAACCTCCAATTGTACACATCTCTAATCTCTTTCCTTCTACCTGTTACAGTTCTACAGCTCTCCCTAAACCAAAACCAAAACCAAAACAAGAGAGATCTTTTTTGTTTGTTTTGGTAGACCTTGATCTACTCTGAGTGTTATTATGACAGGAGAGACATAATCGTTTTTAAGACTTTGCCCCTTTTTTTTCCCCTAAATATATTTTATTGATTTTTTACAGAGAGGAAGGGAGAGGGACAGAGAGTTAGAAACATCAATGAGAGAGAAGCATTGATCAGCTGCCTCCTGCACACTCCCTACTGGGGATGTGCCCCCAACCAAGGTACATGCCCTTGACCGGAATCGAACCTGGGACCTTTTTAGTCCGAAGGCCGACGCTCTATCCACTGAGCCAAACCGGTTAGGGCAAGACTTTGCCCTTTTGAAATCATCAGAAGTTGCGTGTTCTGAATATACAGCTGTTTCTTTTCTTTTCTTTTTTCTTTTTTTTTTTTTATACAGCTGTTTCTGAGCAGATACTGTTGGCATCCACCCGGACCACAGCCGAGATGCACACACTGTTTTCCAGGACAGCCTCATCCCTGCCTGGGTGCCCATAGGCAGTCCGGCTTCAGAATCCCTCCTGATTTATGGTTAGGAACATTGATTACGGCAGCTAAGTCTGTGGCTTTGATGCTGGGGAGACTCAACCCGTAGAAACAAGGAGGCTTCTTCAGTAAACTCCAAGAAGAGGAAGGAGGCATATAAAGAAGCCTTTGTGGGCTGGGAATAAGTTAGTTTTTTCATGAGTAAATGCAATCATTACCAAAAATGCTCCCAGAACGATGCTATGTATTGGGGCAGCAGCATCACAGTTCCAAAAATAACTTTAAAAGAGAAGATGTGATTACTATCCTTCAGGAAATGAATAATGCATTTATATTTTACTCCTGGTCAGTGAAGATCCAGGAAATGAATTCAGCTAACAGGAGCTACTTAAATGATGATGTAAAACAGCATCTAAATTAAGGGAGAGGTGAACTAGACGACCTCGTGCAAGGGAGGACCTTCAAAATGTCTTTGATATGCTTTTAGGCATGATGGATAAGAGTATATGCAGCCCTGACTGGTTTGGCTCAATGGGTAGAGCGTCGGCCTGCGGACTCAGGGGTCCTGGGTTTGATTCAGGTCAAGGAGGCAGCTAATCAATGCTCCTATACCTTGGCTGAGGGCACATCTCCAGTGGGGGGTGTGCAGGAGGCAGCTGATCAATGTTTCTCTCTCATCGATGTTTCTGACTCTCTATCCCTCTCCCTTCCTCTTTGTAAAAAAAAAAAAAAAAAAAATCAATAAAATAAATATTTTTAAAAAGAATATATGCAAACGTCCAGCATCAGAAATGAATCTACATAGTCAAGATGGACATCTGTGTGGCTGGACCAAGTGCCTACATGGAGGACTAGTGAGGGTGGGAGGGGTGGATTCTGAGGTGGGAAGAGCTGTGCTCTGTCCCTCCGTCCCTCCGCGGGCATCACTCACTCACTCCCGTGGGCTCCTCACTTCCTTCTCTCTAAGGCTGGACAAAGTGATCCAAATACTTTGTTCTCAAACAGCAGACTCATGACCGAGAAAAATGAGGACAAGGTAGCCAGTTTTTCATCCATCTAAATTTATTCAATGTAAAGGACTGCCTTCATTTTCCAAGTTTAGCTTTCCTTGGGAGTGAACCGCCTTTCATTTTTACGAAACAGCGATGTAGTGGATGGATATCTTTTTACGTATGGCTTCATTTGGCAAAACACGAATTTGGTAACACCGTTTTAAAAAGTGCGGGTCAGTAAAGGACCAGGAACAACAACTCTAGGAGAGAGGTTCCTAATCGGTTTGTAAGAGTTCCTATGGACAAGGACGCGTGCCTGGCCCCAGTCTAGCCTCCCTGTGTCTGCCAGGTATTTTTCTGAAACATCGAAGGGAACTGTTTGTTTTCTTGTTTAGAAGCACTTTTGCACAGCATCAGTGGCCCCTCGTAATCCAGCTCCAACCTCTCTCTCTCTGCCTCCTGCAACTCTCAACACACCCTGACTCCTGCCTCACCAGACTTTCCATCAGAGGAGCCCACACAGCTCGTAAACCATCCCACCTCTCGGCCTTTGCTTATGCTGGCTCCTCTGCCCAGGAGGCCCTGCCTCCAACTCCGGTTTGTTTCTCAATGCCTAAGGTCACTTTTTACTCCGAAATTTTCCTTAATGTGCCCTGCTCCTTCTGAAGAATTAAATTGCTGCCTCTCCTATATTTCTGCAATACTTTTATGCGATGCTTCTATTGCACTTAATAGAGTATTTGTTTCCACGTCACAGTCTCCTCTGGGGCCGTGACCAACAGGCACCTAGCTTGGTTTATTACCCTCAAATATTCAACCAAGTTCCATATATTGTCTGGTATTGATGTAAGAGAAGCAATGCTTGATTTAAGCTGGTCTTATAAATAAATGACTACTTATATGGACTGAATCGCTGAGATTCAGGAAGGCCCCCCCCCCCCCCCCCAGATTCCTTCTGCACTGGCTCACTTGCGCCTCAAATTCCACCCTGAAAGGTTCATGCCTTTGCTTAAAGCTCGCAATGCAAAGAGTGTATCGTTCTTTCCTGAGCTCAGATTTAGATGGAGGAAAGGAAGGAGAGAGTACGGGATGGATATAAATGAGGTGGGAAAGGGGCCACCAGGAAGAGAAGAGGGCAGCAAAGAGAAAGCCTTTTTCACCCTCAGGGCCTGCGGGTTGCCTGAGGCATCTGGAGTTCAAGAGCCGTGGATTTTAAAAGCCACCTGTTGGCATCCCTCAAGATGTGTAGGCTGGTAACTGATGGCATAGTCAGAGCCCTCACAGCCCATAGAGATGTCTTCCTACTCGAGGAAAAGGCAATGAAGTTCAGGTACCTGATTTGAGAGGAAATACCCACCACAATCCAGGGAGAAGGGGAGCAAGGGTGGGTGGGTGGGTGGGGCTGGGCTAGGGCGTCGAACTCAACCCAAGGGCTGTGAGCCCAGGTGATGTCAGTTTAGGATGCTGGCTGGGGTGGAAGGAAGGGTCTGCAGGGGGAGGAATGATGAGCTCGGGTGGGAAGTCAGGGCCTGCATTGGGTTTTCCAAGTCCAAGGGCAGGAGAACCCCAAGAAGGAGGCCCCTGCCCTGCCGGGCCCCCGCTCCCTCTGCGCCCCTGGCTGCGTAGACCCTGCAGCCCGGCTCGGCCTCCGACCTGGGACCCGGGGGAAACTTTCTCACACTCGCTTGGCGCTTGGATGCCTCGGAGCTGGCGGCCGGCTCCGCGGAGGCTCCCGCGGCCGAGGGTGCAGAGCCGGAGTGCGGGCGTGTGGGTGTGTGCATGAGCGTGGACCCGAGCGACACACACTCACACACACACACTCACACGCCCGCACCCACGCAGGGCCCTCGGCCGGACACCGCGCCTCCCTGGACTTCGCCCTCCAGCCCGGATCCTCCTGGTCCCGCGCCCGGTGGCCTGTCCCCGCCGCGGGTTTCTCAGGAACACAGCGTGCGCGGTTCGGGAGTCGGGACCCGGAGCGCTGTCCCCCCACCCGCTGTCCCCGCCCGGGGACGGGGAAGGGCGCCGGGGGCTCTTACCGCTCTGGCTGCCGAGTGCGCGCGGGAGCGCCCGGCGGGTCCCGCCCCGCCACGTCGGCAGGGCTGGCGGGGACGCGGCCGGAGGGCGGACCGGAGGGCGGACCGGAGGGGGGCACGGCCGAGCTGCCCCGCCCCGCCCCGCGGCCCGCCCAGGGCTGGCCCCGCCCCGTGTGCCCGGTCCCAGCCCCGGAGCGCTGGGGGCGTCCGGGCGCGCCCCTCCCCCGGCTGGGAGGGTCCCCTCTGCGCTTCCCCAGTCGCCCCTCTACCCCCGGTTGGGCGGGTCCCTTCTGTGCTTCCCTAACCCCCCCACCCGCTGGGAGGGTCCCCCCTGCTTGGGAAACTTTGCTTTTCCAGCTCTGTCCCCGCGGGAGAGCCGGAGGGGCCCGGGATCCCTTCCCTTCTTTCCAAAGCGCCCCGAAAGCCCGCAGGCAGTTGGAAGGGGTCGCTCAAGTTCAGCGAGAGAGTTTGCGATTTGTCTGAGGCGCCTGGAACAGTTTTCTCTGACCCCGCCTGTGGGAGTGTAATCTGATTGAAAACCCATGGGCTAAACAAACAGAAGCACTTTCTAGAAAGTCAGTTTGGAAATGTATTATAATATTATAATGCTTAGATTTAGCAATGTTTTTGCTTTAAAAGAAAAAAGTTACAGATATGTTTCATTTCCCACCTTCCTTGGAGGAAACTACTGTCCTGAGGTTGTTGTGTATCCTTCCCACCAATATTTCTACACTTTACTGCACATGTCCTCTCCCATAAACACGAGATAGAATTGTTTTTCAATGTTTAAAAAATCATAAATAACATCCTGTACATTTATTTACTTAACTAGAGGCCCAGGGCATGAAATTCATGCATGAGTTCGGTCCCTAGGCCTGGCTGGCAATTGAAGTGCAAGCATCTGGCATGGAAGGACAGGTCCCAGCTGAACTCTGGGCCCTGGGCAGCACCTGGGCCCCCAGGCCCCCACGCACCTCCCTCTGCCTGAGTCATGGTGCCCTCGTCCCCACTCGGAGATGCGGTGAGCACGCTTGGATGCTGCAGACAAGGGCGCAGCGTGGGCTTCTGGCCCACCCAGCAGTGCTGCATGAAAACTCTGTGGACAGGCTGCTCTCTCCCAGCCGGCTCCTGTGTGAACCGATAGGGAGCCCGACCAGACCCTGCAGTCCTGGTGGCTATGGCCTGGCTCACCCAGAAGAAGCTGCACGGGTGTGGTGTGGGCTCCTCTCGGGCATGATTCACCTGAGTGCAGGGGCTTCCCCAGTGTGCAAGCCCTAGTGTCCTGGGGGAGAGTAACAGGGGGAGTAAGAGGAAGCTCCACAGACACCCCGCATTCTCACTGCACCTCCTTCCCTGTCATCCTAGCCCCCAGGTAGTCGGGGAGAGGTTGAAGCCTCCCCCACCCTCTGCCCCCCACCCAGGCGCTGAAGGAAGTTGATCTCTGCCACTCACACCCAGTTCCCTGTCCCAGCCCAGGATCAGGCAATCAGGGCCTGCCAGTGGCTGCTGGTTGCTGTCTATGGAGCTATTGGTTGGGAGCTAGGCAGTGGCCACACCCCCCGCTACTGCCAATGGTCTCCATCTGTGGGGCCATCGGTGTGGTGATCAGCCTCTGCTTGCACCTGCCTTGGCCTGGCACTGCCTGCTCACCTGCTCCACCATCCTGCCATAGTTCTGCTCTCATCAGGGTCTATCGGGGCCAGCAGTGCCTCCACTGCCTCCTGCTGCCAATGCCCTGTTGCCAACCCTCACCATGTTTCACACCACCCACTGATGGTCAGCACACGTCACAGTGAGTGGTTGAAATCCTGGTCAAACTCCCCGTTGAAGGGACAATTTGCATATTAGGCTTTTATAATATAGGACTAGAGGCCTGATGTACAAATTTGTGCACCAGTAGGGTCCCTTGGGCTGGCCTGAGGGATTGGGCTGAAACTGCCTCTCCAACATCCTCCGAGAGGTCCTGAATTGCAAAAGGGCACAGACTAAGCTGAGAGACCCCACCAGTGTACCATCAGGGCTAGGGAGGGATGTGGGAGGTTGGCCAGCCAGGGAAGGACTGTAGGACGGCTCCAGGGAGTGTCTGGCCTGTCTTGCTCAGTCCTGATCCGCAAGACCCCAGCAGCAAGGTCACCTGATGGTTGGATTATCTTCCCCTGGTGGTCAGTGCATGTCATAGCGACTGGTGTACTGTCTGCCCCTTGGTGGTTAGTGCATGTCATAGCAAATGATTGAGTGACCTTAGCATATCATTAGCATATTATGCTTTGATTGGTTGAATGGCCGACTGGGCGACCTGACACTTAGCATATTAGGCTTTTATTATATAGGATATTATATTTTTGATAACTGTTCATGTTTATACATGCAGCTCTAGTCCATTATTTCAAAATCTTTATAGAATTCCATTGTATGACTATGCCACAATTTTTATCCATTCCCCAATCAATGAACATTTAGTGTGTTTCATGCTTCACTATTACATGTAGTGCTGTCATGGCTGGCCATCTTTGTCTGTGTTTTTTGTATCCCAGACTGGACAAGAAATAGCCAGGTCACCTTCGCTAATATTGTGAAATTGTCCTCCAGTGTGGTTCCACTAGTCATCCAGCAAAACTTTCTTTTGAACATGTTTTATGTCCCTGGAACTACTCTAGGTGCTGGGAATACAATAAGGAGCAAAGCAAAGTCTTGCCCTCCAAGAACTTACAGTCTATTGAAGGGGAGAAAGGCCCTATCCAGTGGTGGAATAAAGCAGGATATAGAGTCTACAGGGTCTACAGAATGATGAGAAAATGTGGTCAGGGACCATCTGGGGTGTTTCATGTCAGAGAGATACTGAGGACTGAGAAGGACACTGGGAAGAAATGCCAGTGATTTAGCAGGAAAATTGGGAAGGAGGTGTGTGGGAGTAGAGGAGAGTATACGGTACCAGTAGCCAAGTAGAAAACTTTTCATAGTCTTTTAATTGTGTTAAATGCTGCTGATAGTACAGGTAAGTGGAAAATTGAGAAATGACAAATGGACTTGGCAAGTGGAGATCGTTACTGACCTTGAGAAGAGCCATTTCTTTGGCGTGATGGAGAAGGAAACCTAATTGGAGAGGGTTTGGGATAATGGGAGGAAAATAATTAGAGACAGTGAGTAAAACAACTCTTTCAATGAGTTCTGGTGTAAAGAGAAGCAAAGAGGAAGGTGTTGTAGATTCAGATGAAGGAATGTATTTTTAAATATGGAGAAATTATAGCATTATATGCTAACTGGAATTATACATTAGAAGAGACAGATGGTGATGCAGTAGACAGGCTAATAGCAAGAGTGATTTGCTTGAGTAGATGAGCAGGAGTGCTCAAAGGGGAGGAATTGGCTCTTGACACAGAGAGTTTATTCAGGAGTACAGGTAGAACAGGTTCAGATAGGCTAATAGAATTTTGGGGGGAGGATGTGGTTAAGATCACCCACACCATTACATTCCCAATTACTATGTATGAAGCAAAAGCTGGACAGTGAAGAAGGCTAATAGAGAGAAAAGGAGTTTGTTTGAAATATGGTGTTGGATGACAGCTCTACAGATACCTTGGTCTGCCAGGAAGATGCACAAGTGGACCCTAGAGCAAATTAAGCCTGAAACATCACTGGAGGCAAAAATGAAAAAGCTGGAGCTGTCCTACTTTGGGCACATCTTAACTTCCCAGACAATAATGCAAGGGAAAATAGAAGACAAGCAGGAAAAAAGGAAGACCAAATAGGAGATGGGATGACTCCAAGAAAGAAGCCATAGGCATGAGTCTACAGGAGCTGAGCAGGGCTGCTGAGGACAGGACACTGTGGACAACACTCAGTCATAGTATTGCCATAGAGTCAGAGTCAGAGCCGACTGAACGGCATGTAACACACATGTGGAAATGCTCTTCTGGTTGCAGCTATTTTCTTTGTGAAAATGGAAGCATCGTCAGCTGAGAGTGAGAAAGGGAAAAAGATGCTAAAAGTGTAAGAGAGAGGAAGAGGGTTAAATAGGAGCCTGGGAGAGTCAATGGGCTAGGGAAGGGGAGTAGAACAAGTAATATTGCTGCGCTTTCTTGAGGTTGGGACCCAGTCCTGAATTTTAAGTGTGACAGTCACTATGAGTGTGCATGTTC
Organism: Murina feae; assembly: GCA_004026665.1. Classification (NCBI taxonomy): domain Eukaryota; kingdom Metazoa; phylum Chordata; class Mammalia; order Chiroptera; family Vespertilionidae; genus Murina; species Murina feae. Next base: position 20,566 of record PVJC01021591.1, read on the forward strand.
TCTAACGACATTTAGCTGCTCAGGCTCAATGTAGTCCAGTGGTAAGTTGGATTTAAGCTGGGTTGAGGAGAGAAGAGTAAGGTAGCTGTGGTGATTGCAGAGGGATGGTTGAAAGGATGGGTCATGATATTTCAGTCCAGTGTAGTGGGGCTAGGGAATTGTTGGCATCAGAGGGAAAGAGTTGGAGGTGTAGCTGGAAAGTGGGAGGCTAGCAATGCAATTGAGATTACAGAGAGGTACAACCATTGGTAATAATGATATCAAGGTTATAATAGGGGACAGGATGAATGAGGTAGGTTGCAGGAAAAAATCATTAGGAAAGAGACTATCAAAGAACTAAGAAGCTACATAGCTATGGAAGTCACTAGAATTATGGCTGAGGTGGTGTTGGACTCAGACAGTGAGCAGTGCTAAAATAAGACTGAGGGAGTGATGAGGCTCTGGGGAGGACTGCAATCAGGAAGGATAGGTTTCAAGTTTGGAGGAAGGAGCAGTGATCTGGAAGTAGCAGCTGAGAACTGGGGATATCTTTCTCACCTCCAGGCCATGAGGTGTGAAGAATGCTGTTGAGAAAATAGGGACCACTAGAGGGCAGTGTGTTGAGGGCAGAGTTTAGGCCTCAAGAGTGCCCTGATCCTCATTGTGTGGGAATGAAATCACCTGAAGAGCTTTCAAAATAATTCGGATGCCTGGCCCCATCGCACGCAGTTTAAGTCTGAATCTCTGGATATGTTTGGCAGCTGTTTCCTCACATTCTGATCAACATCTAATATTATTAGATATTTTAATATTTTGTCCATCTCAGGGGTGTACAATGGTGTTTCTTGGTTGTCTTAATTTGTATTGCCCATACCTTAATAAGGATGTTTTCCTTATTGTATGTTTGAGCTATTTCCATTTCCTTTTCTGTTACCCATCTGTTTATATTCATTGTTAATCCTCCCATTGGGCTTGCTAGTCATTTTCTTATTGATTTGTAGAAATTCTTTATATTTTTACATATTAATCCTTTGTGGTTGTATCTTACAAATATCTTTCTCAAACCATGAATTGACTTTTTTTAATGCAGCAGAAAATTTTGGTTTTAATAGCAACATTTAATATCTAAGTTATCCATGTAATTTGTTTTGTGTGTTTTAAATGATGTCTACAATGTCCTGTTTGATGTCTTACAGTTCTGGAGGCCAGAAGTCCCAAACCAAAGTGTTGGCAGGTCCACTAGCTTCTGAGGGTTCCAGGCATTTCTTTACTTGTGGTTGTAAAACTTCAATCTGTTTACAGAATGGCCTGCTTCTCTCTCTCTCTCTCTCTCTCTCTCTCTCTCTCTCTCTCTCTCTCCTTTCTTCTGAGTGAGTCTTATAAGAACACTAGGGGCCCAGTGCACGAATTCTTGTACCTTGAAAGGAACTGTGGGCCACGAGGCTGCAGTGGGCTCAGGGGTGGGTCTCAGACCACCTTCTGCACCTCTGCCTGGCCCCTCCCGCCGCAGCCCCCAGTCCCCTGTCTGCTGGCAGTGGCTGCTGCCCTGATTGCCCCTCAGGAGCAGGGGGAGGTGGAGAAGCCCTCAGGGGCAACTGGGGATGGCAGCCACCTCTTGCACCCACTGATAGTGTCAAGTGATCAGGACCAGTGCTGGGTGCTGGCGGTGGGTGCGAGTAGTGGCTCCAGCGCTGGCAGCGGGTGAGAGCAGGACCAGCACTGTCAGCGGATGTGAGCACCTGGTGGGACCATGGTGTGCAAAAGCAAAGAATTTTCAGTAACCACCAGAGGCTTGCCCCAATGACAGTGACTGGCACCCTGTCTTGGTCTGGTGCTGCTCACTTGCTCCATCATCCCACCCATGGCCTTCCATGTTCCGTGCACACCCTCTGGTGGTCAGTGCACATCACAGCGACCAGTTGTTCAGTTGTTCTGCTGTTCAGTCTATTTGCATATTAGGGTTTTATATAATAGATGTGGAGTCTTATAAGGAACCATGGTGTAATGCTGAAGTGTACAGACCCAGGGGATAGGTTGCATCAGGATTCAAGCCTCTAACCCACCACTAACTAGTGGTCCAACCTTGGACAGTTAACTAACTGCTTCCCCACTTCCACCCTAAGTAGAGATAATGATGGTACTTATCTGATAGCACCTTTATGAGGGTTGAGTTAAGATCACCTATGCACGTGTCTTACAGACAAGATTTTATATAAATGCTGTCACTCTCTCCATGCTGTTCTGTACTTTATTTTTCTTAATAGTATCTCCTGAAGTCTTTCCACCTCAACATGTAAAAGGTAAAGCTTGCACAGAAGTCATTTCTATAATGACTTCTCTTCTGTGTCAGTCACTGTTGCAGCCACTTTATATTCATTATCTCCCCTATAAATCACAAGTACTCACATTTTGTGGATGAATAAAAGGTTTCTCTATGAGATTAAGCAACTTGCCCAGCCAGGACCATACAGCTAGTACACGGCATTGTGAGCATGGTCAGACCAGTACTGTCTGACTGGTGGCCATACTCTCTGCCACATTACCTGGTTTTTGTCATCTTCTTAAAGATGGTTCTCAGAATGACAACAACTGCAACAAGAATAGTCTCCTTGTTCCCCCAAACCAGTATTATTATGTTAAAGTCACTGTGAGATGTGACCATATCTGCAGTGGGATGTGTGTGTGTGTGCATATGTTTGTATTTTCATAAAGACATTAGTCCAGTGTTGCTTGAATTTTCCTCAAAGCCACAGTTGGCCCCTCTCCACTCTGCCTGTTTCCAAATCTGGCTTCCCCGTGTCACAAACAGCCACTGCTCTCTCACTATCTCCTTTTGCTGGAAATCTACTTACTGACCATCCTCAGGCCTGAGAAGACTTCCTGTTATGTTTGATGAGTAAGAATGAATGGTAAGAAGCTGGTCTTTTCCTTCCTCCTGAAAGCAGAAGTGATTCTTACCAGATGTTCAACTCTGTCATGGGTCAAACTGTAGGGTCTTAACTTGCTTTTTGTAACAATGAAATAATGCTTGTTTTTTGTAACAGTGAGGACTGGAGTTAATTACAGAATGGTTATTTAACTCATGTGTTCAGTTCTTTACAGACCCTCAAGTAAGTGGAAGTGTTAGGAATAGGGAATTCTGGCCACCTGAAGTCTCTGATAAACCAGACACTGTCTTTATGTATCAACCCTCATTTACATTGAAAAATAGAGTAAAGGAGTAAAATGGAGTGACTATGATCAAGCTGCTAAATTACTGAAATCAAGTATGCTGAGGCAGGAGGAAATGATTCTATTCTTGTTTTAACTAGCCTGGGAACTTTGAACTTTTCTTTCTTCTTTGGAATACTTCTGGGTTTTTCTAAACTCTAAGACCCTTTAATAAATTTTATCAATTACTTCTAGCTAAAGCCCCCAGACTTATTTTTTAGTTCACTTGACAATATCATTCTGAAATTATTCTAGAGATAAACAAGGCACTAACCTTGTCCCACAACCATATCAAAATTACAACTAAACTACAGGACCATCATTCAGAATCACCTGATATCTGGCTGAATGGAAGTTCTACAACTATGGAATTAAAAAAGAAGCCACGTCGACTGGTAGGAGGGTGGAGATGTAGAATGGGCTGGTCCAACACCCACATGTGGTGGATAAAAATTGGGAGAAATATATTAGCTGTGGAAGTCACCCCTGAGGAGCGAAGGGTCCTACATCAGGCTCCCCAGTCCAGGGTTCCAGAAGTCCCCATAACTTCTGGCTGTAAAAACCAGTGGGATTTGAGACTGAGGAAAACAGAAAACTGCTGGAGTCCCAGGAAGTTCCTCTTAAAGGGCCCATGCACTTGAACTCACTCCCTCTGAGCTCCAGCACTGGGGCAGCAGCTTGAAAAGCACCAGAGATATAGAGGGAAAACTGAATTGTTCCAGCACCAGTGCGAGAGCTGGCGGTCAGCTTTCTCCCAGACAGATGTGCTTGCAGAGGCTGTTTCTAGTGACTTTAGCATACAAATGGGAGGGAGGGACAGGAAGAGATCAAACAAAGATCTTATATGCATACTAGAGGCCCAGCGCATGACATTTGTGCACTCGGTCGGGGGTGGGGGTACCTCAGTTTGGCCTGTGCCTTCTGGCAGTCCAGGAGCCCTTGGGAATGTCCAACTAACAGTTTAGGCTCAATCCTCATAGGGAGTGGACCTAAGCTGCAGTAGGACATCCTTAGCACTGTTGCGCTCACCAGCCATCAGCTCACCAGCTGTCAGCCCACCTATGGCTGAGCGGAGTTCCCCCTGTGGGAGCACACTGACCACCAGGGGGCAGTTCCTGTGTTGAGCATCTGCCCCGTGGTGGTCAGTGCACGTCATAGTGACCGGTCATTTTGCTGTTTGGTCGATTTGCATGTTACCCTTCTATTGTATAGGATATGCATTACCTGTGGACACAGACAATAGGGTGGCAAAGACCTGGGGAGGGGTGGAGACTGGGTGGAGGGTGGGAAAGGGGGAATAAAAGAAGGACATCTGTAATATTCTCAACAATAAAGATTAAAAAACAAACTGAACAAACAACCTGCCCCCCCCCCAAAGTGATGAAAAGCAAGGACCTACAACTAAGATTACTCTACCCAGCAAAGCTATCATTTAGAATTGAAGGACAGATAAAGGGCTTCCCAGACAAGAGAAAGCTAAAGGTTCAGCACCACCAAACCAGTATTATATGCAATGTTAAGGGTATTCTTTAAGAAGAAGAAGAGAAGAAGAAGAAAAGAAGAAGAAAAAAATGAACAATAAAATGGGAATAAATACATATCGATAAACAACTAAATCTAAAAAACTAAATGAACAATCTGAACAGAAACAGATTCATAGATATAGAGAAAATGTTGATGGTTGCCAGATGGGAAAGGGTTTAGAGAGGTGAGTGAAAAAGTTGAGGGGATTAAGAAGTGCAAATTGGTTGTTACAGAATAGCCATGGGGATGTAATGCACAGCATTGGGAATATAATCAACTAAAGGCCCAGTGCATGAAATTCATGCATGGGGGGGGGGGGCCCTCAACCCGGCCTGCACCCTCTCCAATCTGGGACACCTGGGGGATGCCGATTGCCTCTCCTAATCCAGGACCGCTGGCTCCTAACCATTTGCCTGCCTGCCTGCCTAATCACCCCTAACCCCTCTGCCTGATCACTCCTAACGGTTCCCCTACTGGCCTGATCACCCCTAACTGCTCCCCTGCTGGCCTGATCACCCCTAAGCACCTTGGCCTCACCCCATACCTGGGACCCAGGATTCCCTCTTCCGGTCGGTCTCAGGCACCCAGGACCTGGGCTTCCCTCCCTCTGGCTAGCTGTAAGCACCCAGGACCTGGGCCGTCTTCACCTGGGCCGGCTATAGCCCCAGGGGACCGTGGGCAGGTGGCTTTGCTTGGGCTGCAGACACCTGGAATGTAGAGCTGGTGGCTTGTCTCTCTTCCAGGTCACAGCCCCAGCTGCTGGTGCCGGGACCTTAGGGTGGGCAGCTTGTCCCTCTCCTGGGCCACAGCCTGGCTAGTCCCCATTCCTCTCTCACAAGCTCATTTGTGCCTGGCTGATCCTGATTCCTCTCTCTCCGGTGTTGAATGTCTGAGTCATTATGGTGTGATGGCGTGAGGGCGTGACGACCATTTGGATAGTGGCTCTTTTTTTAATTTTTATTATTACTTAAAATATCACAAAGAGTAGTACATATGTCTCTTCCCCCCCCTTGACCTTCCCCCGCCCTCCTCTACCCCCCAGTGTCTTGTGTCCATTGGTTATGCTTATATGGATACATAAAAGTCCTTTGGTTGATCTCTTTATTGTATAGGATAATATTATAATAACTATGTGTGGTGTCAGGTGGGTGTGAGATTTATCAGGATGACCACTTAGTAAGTTAGGTAATGTCTAATCACTGGAGTGTACACCTGAAACCAATATACTATTGTATGTCAACTGTAATTGAAAAATAAAAAGGATTTAAAAATGAAAACAATGTATTATTCTAAATGTCCTTTAGAAAATTGATTGTTTAATTAGCCCTGCCGGATCTCAGTGTCATTTATTATTCTAGGATCTAGAATTAAAGGCTCTAATAATACTAAATGTTGGTCAGAATGTGGGAAACAGAATGCAATTTCCTCTAGGTGTGGCTATATATGTATCAACTACTAAGCTTTTCTTGAAAATTGATTTTTTAAAAAATCTTGGACTTAAGCTTATTTTATTCTAGAGTATCTTATCCAGCTAAGACAGTGCTCCAAAACTGCTTGATAACCGTAGTTGCAATTACTTTGGAAAAGTTAAGTTTGGTGATAATAGAGAACAGGCCAAGTTCAAGAACTTTCTACTCTGGTGACAATTTCACATTCAGGCTACAGTTCTTACAGATAAATATTACCTTAAAAACGGTTTTCTTCACACTGAAATGGTCATAACTTCTTGCTCAAATGAATTACATTTTGATGCCTATTTTAGTCTGTAGCCCATAAAAGCCTGCTGAGTCATATGCTTTGCACAGTGAGCCTTGAAAGGGAAATTCGCATATAGGAGTAATTCCAGGAAGGCCCTGCAGATGGCACAATACTGTATCTACAGTATCGCTTTACTTTAACTAGGAGCTTCCACTTTGTCAAGCACTTATTTTTCTGCTGTTAGACGTTGTTTTCTTCCGAGAAAGAAACCGGGGTAAGTAAGCAGGCTTTTGTAGCTTTTTCAAATTATGGCACAATTACTTCAAACAAGCAAGAAAATGCTAGCGATCGTCTAGGAAATAGGTAACGTTTCTTTGACATTTTTGCAAGATGATTTTAAGTGTGTGTTTTTTAAAAAATGTTGCAAATGTCCTTTTAAATATACAAGGAAGGTAAAGACTGGACTATCTCCCAAAGGTACAAAAATAGCACGTGTAGTCATAGTTAAGGGAAAATCTAACCGATGATATTTATTTCTTCTGCTTTTGTCTACTACATTTTCTCTTTTCACCTTTCTCTAGTTCCTTGTTTTCAGTAAGGTTTACAGTACTTTATGCCACTGCTATGGCACCTAACATATCATGTATCTTTATAATAGGCATGAGTGTTGTATGTCCCCTGTCACATGATTCTATAATTGCTTATTTGTATCTGTCACTAATTTATAAGCATTTGGAAAGCAGAGAATATGCCAATGTTATTCATATTTCTTTCCCCAGCACCTAACACCCAGCAAAGTACTGGCACATACTACACTCTGAATAAACCAAGTTTTTAAATGAAGGGAGTGGCAGGGACTGACCGAGGACTGGCCTTTCTCTGTGTCCCTCACCTAAACTTTGACAAATAAAGCAGTGTTTCTCTTGCACACTTGTTGACTCGATTGTGGAATCACTCTCATCTCAATGTTTTTCTTATCTCCCCTTTCTTGTAGTCTGAATTTCCACGGATCCTATCCACTATGGTGTTTTTCTTGAAATAGAGCTTCTTCCATCTGTCTTCTTCCTCCCTGTTTTCATTCCAGGCATTAAAGAAAAAGAAAAAAACAACAAC
>PVJC01021592.1:0-28141 GCA_004026665.1 Murina feae
GGGAGGAAGGGAAGGGGCCCTATGGAGCGGGGCGGGGCGGTCCTACCGCGACGCCCTGCTCGCGCGCACTCACCCGGACCCTGTGCTCCTTGTGCTCCTTTCCCGCCTGACAGGCGAGGTCCGACCCTCTCTCTGCTGGGAAAATGAAGGGGGCATCGGCCGGCCTCGCCCATCCTGCCGGGCCGCCCCTCCCTCCTCACGCGTGCTCACCGGGGATGGTGGGCAGAGGCTCCTGCGTTTTGGTCTCTGCGCGCTCCAGGGGCGCCGGCACCTCCCCGGGGCTGAAGAGCTTGCTGGGGCTCAGGCACGGCAGCGGGGCCCGTGTCCTGGTGGGGCGCGGGGGTTGTGAGGGGCCCGCGGAGCCCGCGATAAAGCGGCGGTCCCGGCCGGCACAGGGCTGGGGAGGGGGCGTGCTGAGGGGAGCCCTGCACGACCCGGGGCAGCCTGGTGGGGGGGCGTTTGGGGAAGAGGCGGAGATCCAGGGACCCTCGGTCCCCACCTCCGCCTCCTGCGGCTCCGGGCCTGGGCCTTGGGTCGCCGACGGCCGCGCGGGGTTCGGGGCGGTAGCCCCTGCTCCGGAGTGTCGGCCCCTGGCTGGGTCTCCGGGAGCGGGAAGCGGTCGAAGGATAGGTGGGTGTTGTCGTCGAAGGTGCTCTTGGTGGGGATCACGCTGTGTGGAGCCTGGTGCTCGCCCAGGACCTGCGGGCGGGCGGGTGCTCGGTCACCCCGCCCCGCGAGGCCTCCCCCAGCCTCCCGGCCGGACCCGCACCGACCTCGCCTTTGGGGCTCAGGAGCAAAGTCACGAAGCCTCGGCTGGAGTGGAAGTGGTGGGGTCTCTGGCCCACGGACAAGGGCGACTGCTTCTTGGTGCTGTCGAGGCCTCTGCCCCAGACCTGGGGAGGGCGCGGGGCGCGGGTGAGGGGAGAGGCGCGGGCGGGCGCGCGCGGGCTCGGGGGCGGGGAGCGGGGCGTACCGTAACGTGGTGCTGCGGAGCCAGCAGCGTGCGGGGCGCGAAGCGGTACAAGTACACGGGGAAGTCGTGCTCCAGCTGCTGCAGCGCGAAGCCTCCCAGGTCGACCGTCTCCTCCATCGACTGGTTGATGACGCGGATGAACCTCTCGCGAATGTTCACAGCCACGATCTTCAGGCAGGTGCCCGTCCGGCTGCGGCGGGAGTGGCTGGTCAGGGGCCCTCCCGCGGGGAGACTGGCTCCCGCCCCGCTCCCGCGCTCCCCCGCCGCCCTCACCTCCAGCGCTGCGGCAGCTGCCAGTGGTCGGTCCTGTGCACCGGGCCCAGCCAGTCTGGGAGAGAGGAGTGGCCTGTTTGGCAGTGGACCCCTCCTGTGAGGCCAGCTGGCCTGCAGGGCAGCAGGGGTGGCCGGCCGAGGGGAGCGGAGGAGTCGCTCCTGGTACTGGGAGGGGTTCGAGCCAGAGCACGAAGGCCTGCAGACCCCCGAACCCCTACAGAGAGGCCGAAGGAGCCCCCAGCGGCCTCCAGGAGCCACCGTGAAGGCGAGGCAGTTGGGGGACCTCATTTAGGCCATTGGACAGAGGTCACCAGGGCCCCGCAGGGCGGAAGGGAGAGAGCAGGGAGGCCCGCCCCAGCCAACCTTCAGAGTCCTTGAGGGAACTTCGGGGGGAGCTCCTGGGCCGAGATTCCTGCGACTCCGTGATGAAGCTCCTGGCACGCAAGTCCTGGGAACCTCGGAGGGAGCTTCGCAGGGAGCTCCGGAGCCGGAAGTCCTGCGACTCCTTGAGGGAAGCCCGGGGCCGGAAGTCCTGCGACTCCCTGAGGGAAGCCCGGGCCCGGAAGTCCTGGGACTCCCTGAGGGAAGCCCGGGGCCGGAAGTCCTGCGACTCCCTGAGGGAAGCCCGGGGCCGGAAGTCCTGCGACTCCCTGAGGGAAGCCCGGGGCCGGAAGTCCTGCGACTCCCTGATGGAAGCCCGTGGCCGGAAGTCCTGCGAATCCTTGAGGGAAGCCCGGGGCCGGAAGTCCTGAGAGTTCCGGATGGAACTCCGGGGCCACGTCTGCATCGTTTCGTAAGATGTGTGGCCTGGCATCAGAGGCGGGTGTCCTGTCACACTCCTGACGCGGCGGTTAGGGTCCAGGTTAGAGCTGCTGCTGCTGGCCACGAAGGGCAGGGAGCTCCACTCCACACTCTTGCGATAAGGCTCCTTGGGCACCTTGCTCATCCGGGAGCCATATTCTTCGGGTGATGAGGTGGATGGGAGCGGTGGGGTGTGCCAGTGTCCCGTGCGCCTGCAGGCCATAATCTGCTCACTAGTTGCTGGGCTACTGCTCCCAGACCCAACCCAGCCCCCAGCCAGCCTCCCACGGTAGGCGGGGGCACCCCAAGTTGTGGTCCAGGGCCCCAGGACCCAGCCTGGGAAAAGGGCTCTTGGCAGAATAGAGGTGGCCCTGGAGCCCTTCCCTATGTCCCCTATCCTGTTCCAGAGACCAGAGAGCTGACTCTCAAAAGACTCAAGTGACTCGTCCGGGGACACTAGGGTGGTGCTTGGACTCTGGCCCTCCCTTCCCAGGCCCTGGGGGGAATCCCTCCCTGCCCAGCACAGTCACCTGAACTCCGCGCTCGAATTGATGCCGGCCAAGAGGTTGGGGTACCGATGGGCGATGGCATTCCAGTCCACATCCTCTATCCGGAAACCCTGCCCACAAAGCAACAGGCATGTGGCCCTCCCCGCCCCCCAGCCACGGGTGCCCATGGGGGACCTGGCTCACCTCCTGAGCAGGGCTGGAGTCATCCTGTCCAGAGAAATCGCTGGGCTCCAGCAGGGTATCTACAGTCACCACCTGCAAGAGGGGCCGGAGGCCAGTGGGCAGGGGCTCGGGGGGAGGGCACCGCCCCCCCAAGACAGCTCTGCCCTTTGGCCTCATCAGCACCTGAGGCAGACACTTGCTGAGTCCGGGGGGCGAGGTCGGTGCGGGTCCGGCCGGGAGGCTGGGGGAGGCCTCGCGGGGTGGGGTGACCGAGCACCCCGCCCGCCCGCAGGTCCCGGGCGGGCACCAGGCTCCGCACAGCGTGATCCCCACCAAGAGCACCTTCGACGACAACACCCACCCGTCCATCGACCGATTCCCGCTCCGGAGGCCCAGCCTGGGGCCGACACTCCCGAGGGTCTGTGGTTCCTCCCTGCCTCAGGCCATCTTTGGAGGCGGCGTGGAGGGGAGGGGGGTCAGGCTTCCCCAGCAGGCCAGCGCCCCCCCAGCAAGAGCTCACATCTGGGCAAGGCTGGGTTGGGAGGCAAGGGGGGGGCGGCGGGGCCGGGCTCACCTCCACGCTGCCCGTGGATGACTTCAGCACGCGGCCCACCCAGGAGGAGCTGGCCAGCTTCACGAGGCAGGACTTGTGCAGAGTCTCCAGCTGGGCCTCCAGCTCCTGCACCGCGGTCTTGGTCACCTGCAGCTGCTCCTCCAGTTTCTTTTTCTCCTGCTCCAGGAGAGCCCGCAGGTGGGCGGGGGGCCTTCCCCGACCCTGTCCCTCCCCTCCAAAGCGAACCCCTGCCCAACTCCCAGGTCCTCTCACCAGCTGGGTCTGTTCCTTTTGCTGCTTTAACTTCAGAGCCAGCCTCTGGACCTGGGTCTTCAGGAACTTTTCCTGATTGTGAGAGCTCCGGAGGAGAAGGGGCAAGCTCAGCGGCCCCACTACTGAGTGGGCAGTCAAGGAGGGACGCGGGAGGGACCCCCCAGGGCGCAGTGTGGGGCCGGCCCGGCCAGGCAAGCCTGAGAGGTCGGGGAAGGAGGCTGGTCCTGGTTGGGTTCAGCACCCACCGACACGTTCAAGCTCAGGAGCTAGGCAGGTAGGTCTGCAGTATGTCAGGTCTTTCAGGATTCGGGTGGGGAGTTAGGGTCAGGCAAGAGGGCAAAGGTCAGAGTGAGGGTCGGGGCCAGGATCAGGTCGGGTTCTCGGTCCGTCTCAGCGATTGGGGTTGGGGGTCAGGGCAGAAACCAGCCGTTAGGGCCAGACCAGGGCTAGGTCGGGCCAGGGGCTAGCTTGTCGCTGCTACCTCTCCAGTGGAAGGCCAGCCACCTCACGCAGGATGCGGAAGCTCCGGGCGTCCTGCTGGCTCTGGTGGGACCGCAGGGCCTGGATCTCCAGTTCTCGCTGCCTCCACAGCAGCCGCAGGGTGTGGGGATCCAGGGCCTCGGGGGCCAGCCTGCAGAGCCAGCACCCCAGCTGCTCAACACGCCCCACCCTCCACTGGCCCGGTTTGTAAGCAGCCGGCCACCTCTCCCTCCCTCCTTACAGCGGGTTGATGGCGGCCACTTGTGTGGCCCTGGGCTTGGTGTCCTTCAGGCTGGCGGGAGCCACCAGGTCTGCAGGTGTGTCCTCTGGAGGCTCCAGGTGGCCTCTGAGTGCCTCTCCATCCACCGGAGATTGGAGAGCCTCTTGCTTGGCTTCTCCAGCCTCTGGGCAAGACTTGGGGGCCATTTTCGATGTTCTTGGAGGATCTGAGAGGGTGTGGGGGGGGTGTTTCCTGTATGCCAGGTGTGTGGATTCCCCCAGGGCTCTCCTCAGCCCCCCTGGGGTGGCTCTCCAAGGAGGCTCGTGTGTGTCTCTACCCCAGGGGACACCAGACTGTGGGTCATGTGGGTGTCCACACCTGGGTGTTTCTGGCCAGGTCAGGGCAGCAGGTCACACCTCTAGGCAACATGTCACCTGTGTTTACATACATTCTCTGTGGTCTCCTCACTATCAGCTTTGCCCTCCAGGATCTGAGGTACGCACCCCAGCCTACAGCAAGGGTCCCAGAGGTTGTGGTCCCATCCCCACAATGCCCATGTCCCCACCTTCCCCCCAAGACCCAGGCTCCTACCTCTGACACTCACCTGAGGTCTGAAATCCAAGCAGGCCTGGGGAGAGAAAGGCTCTGTCGCATCGCCATGGGTACCAGCACCCAGAAAGGGAGGGGCTGTTTGTTACCAGGAGCCTCCAGGGAGACCCCAGACCATGGCCCTGAGTGAGCCCCAGGCCGGCCCCCCACCTCCTCCTCCTGGAGGGCTGGTCCAGCCTGAAGGCGAAGCCCAAGGTAACTTCTCAAGGTCCGGGGCACAGCGAGTGCCCCGCAGGGCCTGCTATGGCCCTCATGCAGCCCTGGGGGAGGCTCCACAGGCCCTCCCCAGCCTGCCCATGAAGGCTGGTCAGTGAGTAGTGGGGGTATTGCTGTCCTGTGACAGCAGGACCACACTCTTGAGAATTCGGACAGGAGGGGGAAGAGGAAGCAGCGGATAGCCCCAGAAGCTGGGGGAGGGGCTTGCCGAGTGCCCAAAGCCCACCCACCTGACCCACAAGACAGAGACCTCACTTTCCCTTGCTGGTGTCCACCACCTTGGCCACTGAGGGACCCCTGAGGACATTCCCATAGTCATGACAATGGTTCCCTCTGCCCTGGGACAAAAGTGAGGCCCAGACCTGACGCACAAGGCAAATGCCCTCCAGCCTTGGCCCCCCACCCCACCCCACCCCTCCTTCACTCGTCCAACATACATTTATTCAGACTTTCAACTTTTGTTCATGTGGGACCTCCTGTGTTGGACAGAACACGAGCAGGCAGGAAGACGGCCCAAGATCCAGTCTGATTAGGGCAGAACCGGTTCTTTTTTTTTAAATCTTCACCGGAGGATTTCCATTGATTTTTAGAGGAAAAGAGAGGGAAAGACAGAAATATCAACGTGAGAGGAACACATGGATTGTGTTGCTTCCTGCATGCACCCCGATCTGGGCCCTGGCCAGAAGGAACCTGGAACCTGCAACAGAGATTCATGCCCTTGATCAGATTCCAACCCGGGGACCCTTTGGTCTGCAGGTTGATGTTCTCTCCACTGAGCCAAACCGGCCAGGGCAGGGACCATGGCTGAAGAGCTGGCTTGGGCTCTCCCCTGGGACAGCAGGACTGACCAGGCAGAGGAGCGTGTCCACAGCTCAGAAGGGCGCTGGGCCCCACATGGGACAGGAAGGGGTGGAGAGAATTAGGCTCAAAGAGTAGGGCCTTTGTCACCAGTGTCTCCCATGACTGCCGCCGCCGCCGAGGTGGGGGGGGGGGCAGGAGAGGAGGGACCCTGGCGCTGGGGGCGCATCAGGCAGGGTTCTCTCGGGGCGCTGGCGGGCTTATGGGGTCCCAGGCCCGGGTATCCACCCCCCCTGGGCGGGAGACTCGTCGGATCGGGCGGCTTCTGAGGAAGTGGGCCGGGGAATGGGGCCAGACACCTGCCGCACGCGGCGCCTCGGGCTGCAGGCTCGCGCTTCCGCGTAGCTCGCGGGCTTTGGAGGTGAGTGGACCCTGCCTCCACCGGCCACTCCGCGCCGCCAAGCCCCGCCCACACCTGGGCGCCGAAGGGGGCGGGACGGGCGGGGAGCCAATGGGGAGAGGCGGAGCCCAAAGAAGGTGGCCAATGGACGTGTGCGAGGGGAGGGGGCGGGCGCGCCAAGAAGCCAATGCGAGTGCGCGGGGCGGGGCGGTCGGGCTGCGGGCCAATGGGTGGCGGGCAGGGACGCTCCCGCGGCGCCGGAGGCGGCAGGTTGCCGCGGCGCCGGGTGCTGGGAAGGAGACAGTTGGAGTTCGGGTCCCGGAGGCCGGCGGGCGCCCAGGTGAGCCGCGCGGAGTCCGGGAGCCTCCTGAGGCCGGCGGCAACTCAGAGAGAGGCCCCGGAGCCGGGCCGCGCGTGGGGGCCACACCTGCGCCCGCCCCGCGGCACGGACGGCGGCCTCTCCAGCGAGCTCTGCGATCGGCGGGAGTGGGCGGGGGCTGCCTGGGTGGGTCCGGACGGCCGAGGTCAGACCCGGGGCAGAGTGCGTTCCCATGGCAGCGGGGTGCAGAGTCGGCGTACGGGCGCCCCTGGGTACTGAGGACGGCGCCCCGCGGGAGGGGCAGTGCCCTCCGTGCCAGGTGACTGTGGGGGGGGCAGGAAGTCCTGCATCTGGTTAATGATTCTCCTTGTTCCGGGAGTGGGGCGGGGCCAGAGGAGGCTGGGAAGTGGGGAAGCCTCTAGTGCTCCTGGAGGGCCGACTGGTTCCCCCCTCTGGGGGGCTGATCTTGACTGCCCCCACCCCAGGAATGTGTGGCCTGCGGGTAGGGCTGGGCACAGGGTGGCAGCTCTGAACCAGTTCGTGGGTGAGGGACGGGCCAGGGGGGAGGGCCAGGCAGGGCTTGACATTGTGGCCCTCACCTGCAGGACAGGGGTGTGCCCTCTGGGCCTGGGCCATGGAGCTGAAGGTGTGGGTGGACGGCATCCAGCGAGTGGTCTGCGGCGTCTCGGAGCAGACCACCTGTCAGGAAGTGGTTGTCGCACTAGCTCAAGCTATAGGTGAGTCCCCTCAGGGACAGACAGGCCCAACAGGTGGACCTGGGGTGGGGTCTGGCCCTCTGGTCCCATCTTCCCCCAGGGAGGGTGGGGCTAGTTGCTGATCGCTCTTGCCCTCCCCTTGCTTCTCAATCTAGGGGACAAGGGGTGGGGGGGATGTAGGCTGACCCCTCTCCCCCACCCCAGGCCAGACTGGCCGTTTTGTGCTCGTGCAGCGTCTCAGGGAGAAGGAACGGCAGCTGCTGCCCCAGGAGTGTCCAGTGGGTGCCCAGGCTACCTGTGGACAGTTTGCCAGTGATGTCCAGTTTGTCCTGCGGCGAACAGGGCCCAGCCTCACTGGGAGACCCTCCTCAGACAGCTGCCGACCACCTGAGCGCTGCCCAATCCGTGCCAGCCTTCCCCCAAAGCCCAGACCAGCACTGGGCCATGAGCCCCACAAAGCACTGACCCTCAGCCTGGGGTGCCCCAGGCTGGCCTCTGGCCTGGCGCCGCCTGAGCCGGTGGTCTCTGTAGCGCCAACGCGCGGCCACTGCGAAGACCTGCAGGACCTGGAGCGGCGGGTGCAGAGGAACGCAGCGGAGCTGGGCCAGGAGGCCTTCTGGGAGCAGGAGCTGCGGAGGGAGCAAGCGCGGGAGCGGGAGGCGCAGTCCCGGCTGCAGGCCCTGAGCGCGGCCACTGCGGAGCACGCCGCCCGGCTGCAGGCCCTGGACGCCCAGGCTCGCGCCCTGGAGGACAAGCTCTGCCTGGCCGCAGAGGCCCCTGGGCCCCCTTCACCCACAGCGTCCGCCACGGAACGCCTGCGCCAGGACCTGGCTGCCCAGGAGCGGCAGAGTGCGGAGGTACAGGGCAGCCTGGCCCTGGTGAGCAGGGCTCTGGAGGCTGCGGAGCACGCCTTGCAGGTGAGCTCACGGGCTGGACACAGGTGGATTTGGGGGGTTGGTCTTGGGGTCCGACCAGGTTCATGGCTGTGCCCACTGAGGGTCCCATGTGCTCCAGGCCCAGGCCCAGGAGCTCGAGGAGCTGAACCGGGAGCTGCGTCAGTGTAACCTGCAGCAGTTCATCCAGCAGACGGGGGCCGCACCCGGCGCGCAGGTCAGAGTGGTTCCCGAGGAAGGCCGGGCCGGCGGGGGCCCAGCCCAGGTACTAGCTGACCTGCTTTCCCCCCAGGATCTCATGCCTCCCGCCAGAGGAAAGCCCCTCCCAGGAGCCCCCCAGAGTCCTGCCCTAGTGTCCAGTCTGAGCCCAGAAGGTATGTTTGTCTGCCCCACTCTGGGTGGGATGAGGTCCTCCTGTGGCCCCCCAGCCCCCTCAGCCTGTGTCCTCTCCGCAGTTTCCACCATGAGGCAGAGCTGGAGGTAGCAGCACCTGCCCCTGCCCGGAATGAATGTCCACTGCCAGCCCAGCCCTGGGCTCTGATGGCACGAGCGAGGGCAGCAAGGGTCAGCCTGGCCTGGATAACAGAAGGGTCGGCGGCCATATAGGACTCATGCCCCCTGCCATCGGAAGCCCTCAGGCCCTGTACCTGAGACAGAACACCCGGAACTGGGTCAGGAGGAGGCTGAGGACGCTCACCTGGTACTTGCCAAGTCTGCCAAGCCCCCTGGAGCAGCCTGGGGCATGGCCAGCTCCGAACTTGCCTGGCCCCAAAGGCCCCAGATCTTCGTTGGGGACAGGAGACGTGTGGATGCTGTTTTTAGCCTGTGGGTCTGTGCTTGCGTGTGGGAGGCACCCTTCAGTACGTGTGCGTGTGTGTGTGTGTTCAAGTGCATGTGTACACAAGTGTGTGAGTGCTGCCTCCCCTATGACACTGAAACCTCAATAAACTGCCTGAAGGGGCTTCAGTGTGTCCTGAGGCGGCCTAGGCAGGGTCTATGAGGTCTAGCAACTGGAGACAGGGTCACTGGGCAGTACCCCGAGCTGCCGGGGGACGGGGGGGGGTCTCCCAGGGCCTCCCATTTCCAGCTGCCCCCCCCCTCCCCGGGCCCCTGTAGCCGCTGTTGGAGTTGGTCTGGCTGAAGCCCTGGCTTGTTTTATTGGACCCTCTCCCACCTTGCTCCCCTCCCCAGGCCTGTTCCTCTCCAACAGGAGCTGCCGCCCGCTTTGGGGTGGCCCCCGGAGAGGAGGACTCCAGGACATGCCAGACCTGCCTGTCAGGTTGACTAAGGCTGAGAGCTTGTGGGGTGGGTCCCAGGACTCCTGGGCTGGCCAGGCCCAGGGAGCTGTGCGCAGAGGAGCTCCATAGGCCCTGTGAGGGTGTGGCCGCCTGCCTCCCAACACCCCCTCGGCTCCCCAGGTGGGTGGGAAGCCTCTGCTGGGAGCCTGCGGCCTTGAGGTCAGGGCAGGCATCCAACTCGCAGTCCTTTCCTGGGCTGGGCCACAGCTCCCGGCTCCAAGGGCTGTGGTGAAGACCAGAGACCTCTGTGACCGCCAAAACTCAGCCTCGGGTACTGGGGACCAGGATGGTGACATCCTAGGTTATGGGGGTTTGGGCTGTTTGGGGGTTGGCAACATTGGGATGGGGTCAGTCTTCTCCTGGGGTGGCCCCGAGTCAGGCCTGGTGCTCCCCACTTCCTCTAGAGCAGACCATAGGGGCCATGAAGTCCTAAGCGTCAGGAGCAAGGAAGCCAAGAGCCCAGCTTGTGGGGATCAATGACTGGAGGGGGGAGGCTTCCTGCCGAGACAGCACAGACGGGAGTGGCCGGACCGCTCCGGGTGGCAGGAGGGATCCTCTGTGAAGCTCCCAGCCCGGCCACTCCTGTCTCCACGCCCAGCTCAGCAGCCTGCTCCTGGCCGTGGGGCCTGGACTGGCCTGAGCACAGCCCCAGACAGGTCCAAGCAGAGGGTCACATGGGGTGTAGCCTGGACTGGAAAGGCTGGTGGGAGGCTGGGAACTCGGCCGGCTCCCCTCGCCCACTGCGTGGATCACCTCCCATGCTGGGCACACGGGGCAGCAGGGGCCATCCTGCACACGGGACAAGCAGGACCAGCCCTCGCCCTCCCGGAATCCTGAGCTTCCCAGCCCCACAGGGAAGCAGTCACAGTGCTGGCTGAGCTTGCGCACCCTGGTCTCCTGTGCCCAATTCCAGGGACACCTGTCCTGAAGCCATCACGAGGGGCTTGTCCCTGACCCGCTCCTGCTTCTGCTCGTGAGCCCACTTCAGAAGGGGTCCTCTCTGCCAACAGCCGAAGCGAGGGGGGGGGTGGGGGGAGGCGACGACACACGACGACGATTCCGGATGCATGAAATCCCAGGTCGCTAAGCAAGCCTTTGGCTGAGAAGTTTACTTCTGAGTTGTAACTTACACGTTGAAAGCGGATGTAAACTGTGCTGAAGTGAAGAGAAGCCCACCTCCCCACAAAACGTCCAGTTCATTGCAGGGGAAGACCAAGCCAGGCTGGCCAGCTCCCAGGGAGCTGGTCCCTGCTGCTCTCAGGGTCAGGCTGTGCTGGCGGACAGCACTGGCGCCCCCACTGACCTCACAGCTCCTTTCCACCCGAGGGCTGGAGGACACACCCGGGGTCACTGAGGGTCACCGAGTCAGTCGCAGTAAAACTGGCCTATGGCTCCAACCCAAGGCAGCAACAGCCACCCTGTCACCTGCGCAGCCTGCTTCCACCAAGCCTGCTGGACACCACAGTGACCACCAGGACAGTGTCCTTCCAAAGTGAAGTCCAAACCCACCCGTCCTTCAGGCCTCTTGGACAAGGGCAGGCCCAGCGCCAGCCATCAACCCCGCTGCCCGGAGACGGGCAGGGCCTGCCTAGGCATTCGGCCCCTGCAGACCGGGGCGGCTGCCCTGGGCGCACTCCACCTCAATGTTTTCTGGGAGCACCTGAGAGCACCCAGCAGGGTAGGCAGGCCCAGCACTCAGGTCTCGGACTTCACCAGGTGCCCCATCTCTGGAAGGGGTACAGGGGTACCCTGCTGGCACCACACATGGGGCCTTGCCGTCCTCACGTCCTCAGTGGCCTCACTGAAGTGGTCGAAATGCGCAGAAAAGCCACGTCGGTCGCTGTCTTCGTTAAAGTGTTCCCCAGGGGCCCTCGGAGGTGGGTCCTGGAGGCTTCAGTCGGCACCCGCCCTCAGTGTGGCGACAACATCCAGAAGACCATCCCAGGAGCGCGGCCCAGCTGGCACCTGGCACACACGGGAAGGAAGTTCCCTCCAAGAGGGCACTGCTCCCGCCTGAGCGCTCTCAATGCCCATTCTTTCTCTCCCACCCCCTGGGTGTTTGCTGGACGCAAACAGGCAGACCCTTCCATAGGGGCATCCTGCCCCCCCACCACCACCACCTGGACGCGCCCTCTGACTCCCTGTGGCCTCTCTCCGCCCGCTGTGGCCTTCCCCTACCCGACAGTGCAGGGTCAACAGAGGGGCCGGGGCGGTCGCGCTGCCCAGGAACAGATCAGCCGCTGTCACACGCACAGTGGGTCCGGAGCAGCGCAGTGTGCGGTGGGCAGTGGCTGCCCTGCGCCTGGAGGGACGCCGGGCAGGCGGAGGGGTCATCCCGCACCCCAGCCCTCCTTCCCCTCCAACCCGGGCGTCGGAGCCCCTGCAGCTGGCGAGGGCGGGCGGCTTGTGGGATGCGCCCCCGCCCGCCGGCCTGGGGCCCCCAAGCGCGTCACCTGCGCCCCCAGGTGCGGGACGGTCGCCGGCTCTCGGCCCAACTTCGGCAGCGGCCGCGGCCCCCCTCGCGCCCTCACGGCCCAGCGCCCGCGCCCCGCGCCCGGCCCGTATGCAAATATGAGGGCCTCGCAGCCAATGGCCGGCCGGGCCGGGCCCGTCCTGCCTCGCCGCAGCCAGTGGGAGCGAGGGCGGAGCGGACGCCACGCCCACCGCCGCGCGGCCCCTCGCGGGCGCGGCCGGCGCGTTCCTTTCCGCACGTCGGCCTCGGGGCGGGGCCGCCACCTGCCGGGCGGGGCCTCGGCACATCCTCGCGGGCCGCTCCCCCGCCCGCCCGTCCCGGTGGTTTGACCCGAGGCGGGTTTCCCGGCAGGGCACCCGCGGGACTCCGCGCACGTAGCCGGGGCCGAGCAGGGGCCTCGGCTTCGGGACGCACGTACTGTCCGCGTCGCCCGCGCCCATCTCGGGCGATCTGGCTGGCGGGACAGACCTGGCGTGGACCCCGGCTCCGCCCGGTTTGCCCGCAAACCTCGCGGGCCGGCCCCGCGCGCGCCCCGGGTCCTTCCGGGGCGGGAGGAAGGCTCGGAGTCCGGAGCGCGAGCCCAGGGTCCGTGCGGCTCGTCCCCTGGCGTGGCCAGCCTGTCCGGGCGTTGGAGAGGGATAGTCAGGGGAACTGGCGCAGACCCGGGGTCAGTGACTCCTCCAGGAGCCCCCAAGGTGGCCGCGCGGGGACTTTGGGGCCTGGCCCTTCTCTTCCCACGCCCTTCGTGCCCCCCTGGCCCCGGGGATCCCGAGGCAGAATCAGGTCACCGTCCCCTGGCTGGGCAGAGAGGTGCCTGCTCCCCTTTTCCTCCTGGTACAGGGGTCCTCAGGAGCCTTTTGTGCCCCCTCCACAGTCAGCAAGAGCTCCCCTCTCCCCCACTTCCCTCAAATCAACCAGAGCCTGGCCCTCCCTGGAGTCCCCACTCCCCTGGCTCGGGGCTGCTCCAAAGGTGCCCTCGGCTCTCCGTTGACACCATGGTCCTTGGTCCAGGGGGAGAGCCCCAGCCACCCTGGCCGCCCGGCTGTCCTCCTTTAGCCCTCCTGCCTCCAACCCGCCAGCCCACTCCTGGGCCTCCCCCAGTGATTTGTCTGCATCCCACGTATAAGTCTTGGCTCAGCTGCCACAAACCCAGCACGGCCACTGCTGCACCCTCCCTGCCATCACAGTCACTTTATTTTTTCCTTCAAGACTGTCGCCTGGGTGGCTCAGGGCTGGGGCCCCAGGGAGGCATCTGCCCCTGTCTGGGACCTCAGGAGTGTGAGAGCTGGTGCAGGGGGCTGTGGCCACCTGTGGGGGGCGGGGAGGAGCATAGGGCAAATCAGCTCTTGTGGGTCAGAAGTTGAGGGGTCACCAAGGCCTGGATCACGTGGGTTCCTAAGGAGTCCCACAGCTTCAGGAGGGGGGGGGCATGGAGAGGCCAGAAGTCAGGGTGACTCCCAGTTTCCATCTTGTCCTGTTGGCACAACCCCCAGCTTTGTCCCCCAGTCCCAGCAGTTCCAAAAGCACCCGTTATCGCGCCCCAGTGGGCTCAATGGTGTTCCCTCAAACAGATATGCTTGGCCTGTCCAGTGGCTCAGTGGCTGAGCGTCGACCCTTGCACCAAGAGGTCAAGGTTCAATTCTCCATCAGGGCACATGTTGGGTGTGCAGGAGTCAGCGGATTGATGTTTCTGTCTCTCCTTCTCCCTTCTCCTCTCTAAATATCAATAAAAGTACACATATATGTTGATTGATTTCAGAGAGAAAGGGAGAAGGAGAAAGGTAGAAACATCAATGATGAGAGAGAATCACGGATCCACAGCCTCCCACACTCCCCGCTCTGGGGATCAAACCCACTGCCCAGGCATGTGCCCTCAACCGGAATCGAACCCAATCAGCAGGCCGTCGCTCTATCCACTGAGCCAAACCAGCCAGGGAAAAAGTATTTTTAAAAAGTCATGTCGGCGTCCTAATGCCTAGACCCTGTGACGGTGGCCTTCCTGGAAAAGGGTCTTTTCATCGAGTCCAGGTTCTTGAGGTGAGGTCACCCCGATCGCCCGGGCAGCCTCAATCCATGCCCTCGGGTAGATGAGGTGGACAGCCAGGGAGAGGCCGTGTGAAGACAGAGCCAGAGGCTGGGGCACCCGACCCGGAAGGACGAGACAGGGTTATCCTTACAGACGTGGGAGGGAGCATGGTCCTGCCAACCTTGATCTTGGACTTCTGGCTTCCAGGATTTCGAGGGAATAACTTTCAGGGGGAAAAAACCTGTCTCTTTTGGGACATCCCAAATGTGTCCTCAGGTTCCCCAGGGCCTCCCCTGAGCGGGCCGCCCATTTTGACCTGGGCCAGGATGGTCGTTTGTTACAGAGGCCCCCAGCCACTAACACACTGCCCTCCTGAGCCGGGGCACACAGCCCTGCTGTGTCCTCTTCCAGCTCCGGCCTGTGGGTGTGCGCGGGCCCCACAACAGGGGAAAGGGCTGGCCAGGGCTGGAGAGAACAGGGCTACCCTCCTGTGGACATGATGTCTGTGCCTGCCTGGGCCTGGGAGGATGGGAGCAGGGGTGCCAGCACACACTGGGGACCCAGCAAGGACTTCAGGGTGCAGGTCTGTGAGGGGCAAGTAGGCAGGGTGTCCACGTGTCCTGCTTGGTGCTAGCATGTGAGAGGTGGCAGATGGGTGGTTGGTCAGGGTGGGCCAGAGGTGACAGTGCTGATGGGGGTGTGTGTGTGAAGGTATTTGTTTCGGCGTGTTTCCGTAGGTGGGGGGCACAGATACGTGCCTCTCTTCTCAAGGGGTACCACCTGTGCTCAGTCTGAGCGCAGACCAGGGACTCTGGCACGGTTCCCTGGGGACACATCTCACATCTGAGCACAGGTTGGCGTGGCTGGGTGGGCTGCCCAGGGCTCAAGGATGCCTGCTAAGGCAGTGTCCTCTCTCTTTCTCTCTCTCTCTTTTCTTTCGTAATGTATTTTTATTGATTTGAGAGAGAAAGGGAGAGAGAAACATCAATGATGAGAATCATTGATTGGCTGCCTCCTGCACGCCCCCTACTGGGGACGGAGCCTGCAACTTGGGGCATGTGCCCTTGACCTGAACCAAACCCAGGACCCCTCCTTCCACAGGCTGACGCTCTATCCAGAGCCAAACTGGCCAGGGCCAGGCAGTGTCCTTTGCATCTCATCGATGGTGCGTGTGTTTAGTATGATAATTCCCGGCAGTGAGAAGGGCGGCCCCCTCCAAGGGGACTCCGAGTGGATCACGAGCTGCTTGTCCAGTTCTTTCCCAGGAGCTCAGCAGGGCGCCATCACCCCATTTGGAACATTCTCCCGGGCAGTGTCCTTCTATCGCATGGTCTTGTGGGGGGGTGGGGGGGTGCGTAGAAGGCCAGCGCGCGTCAAGCTCCAAGCTGAGGGCGTTTACCACCCCGGACCCCACCCGAGTGCGGCTGCTGTGCTTCCCCACCCAGCCCGCGGCATCCTTCTTCTGCGGCCCAGGACCCGAAGGCACAGAGAGGCCGAGAAACCTTCCTGAGGTCCCGTGATTGATACACGTGCTGCTCAAGCCTGGCCTGGCGACACCCAAGAGGGGTGCTGTACTGTGCCAGCCACCCGCTCCAGACCCTACCCCTTGGGTCCACAGAGAGGGGTCACTGTGGGGGTCCCGCCTCTCTGGCATCTTTCACTCTTCCTTTCTGCAAAGTCCTTCCCGGACCCAGTAAACATGCTCTTCGCTCTCATAGCGAAACAGAACTCAGCCCTCTGGCGGCCCCTCCTCAGCTACCGCCACTTGCTGTGCAAAACCACTGCGAAGACTTGGAGCTTGCTCTCCATTCCTTCCACTACGGCCTCTCAGGCTTTCTGTTGTTGTTAATCCTCAATGGAGGGCATTTCTCCAGTTGATTTTTAGAGAGAGTGGAAGGGAGGGGGAGAGACACAGAGAGAGAAACATCGATGTGAGAGAGACACATCCATTGGGACTAAGCCCGCACTGAGGCAGGTACCTGTCCTTGACGGAAATCAAACCCGTGACCCATCGGTCAGCAGGCTCTAACCACTGAGCGAGCCTTCTCTTTAAACTCCCTCCAGCTCTCCCGCCCCCAGTGCTGCTGTCCCCAGGGTCACCCGTGGCCGCCACCTGGCTCCACCCAGGCCCCTTCCTGGATGTGCTGCTTTGGCCGGCTTCCAGGAGCCCCAAGCCCGGAAGAGAAGTCTCTCCTGGGATGTCCCAAGTGTGTCCTCAGGTTCCCCCGGGGCCTCCCCTGAGCATGGCTCCCATCTTGACCTGGGCCTGGATGGTCCCTGAAGGGGGTCACGGAGATGGCCTCCTGACTGGCCGCGGGCCCGCCCTCGCCGCTCCAGCCTATTCCCAGGGGATCCTATGAGCCAGTACATGTGCTCGTGCTGGGACCCTCCGCTCCCGGAGCCTCTGACCCTGCAGGGCGGCCTCTCGGCCACGCCGGCCCCTGTCCGCACTCCCAGCCCTCCGCCTTGTCACGTCCAGCCTCAACCCTAACTGTGCCCCGTGCCTCCCTGCTCCTCTATCAGGGCGCGAGTCCGTTGGTCCCAAACACGCAGGGCACGGAGCCCGGGGCACAGCGGTCCCTGAGCTCTGGGGTGCACCGGGGCGGGCCCGCGGCGGGGGTGTCGTCCTCGCCTGAGCCGCGCAGGGGATCATCCACGCTCTGCCGCCAGGGAACCGCGCGCAGGGGGCAAAGCTGCTGTCTCCGCGGCCGCGGGGGGCGGGGCCTCGCTCTCGGGGGCGGAGTCTCGCTCTCGGGGGCGGGGCTATGACGGGGGCGGGGCCCCAGGTGCGCGGTCGGCCGCTCCCATTCGCTCTGGGCGGCGGGCGCGGGCCGGACTGTACCAGCTCCCAGTCGAGGGGGGGGCGGCCCGGGACGGCCCAGCGGCGGGGGCGTGGACACCCCAAGCGCCCCCCGGACCGGGTCTCCGGGCGTGTGTCCTCAACTACACAGCGTTCCAAGCGTCCCGAGGCCCGCGACCGCGAGGAGCGGCCTTCTCCTTCGCCCAGGCCCCTCCTGCGCTCCCTCGTCTGTGGTTCCCGCCAACGGGCGGGGGCGGGAGGGACCCGGAAGCCGGCTCGTGCGGTTCCGGGTCGAGGGGCGCGCGGCGGCGGCGGCGGCGGCCGGGCCTAGTCGAGGCTCTCGGTCCGGTGGCGGCGAGCGCCCGGGAGCGGCCGGCGGGGCGCGAGGTTCCCGGGTACGTGCGGGGGCGGCGCCGGCCTCAGGGTCCCTGCCGTGTCCCGGCCGCGCGGTGGTTCCCGGGCGCCGCGCGCTTTGTCTGCGGCCTGCGGGGCGGAGCGAGGCCTGCGTCCCGGGCCGGCGGGCGGGCGGCGGCTGGGAGGCCTCGCGCCGGGGCTGGGGGCCCCGTGGCCTGCAGGCGGATTTCCGGGGTGGCCGCCTTCCAGTCCGGGCCGCAGGGAGCCCACCCGGCCCTTCCCGTGACTCCCCGCCCCCCACGCCGCCGCCGTCCCGTTCGAGCGGCCCGTGACCCTCCGCCAGCTCGTGGCCAGCTCTCGGCCCAGTTGCTGCATCGGCGGCGCCTGCGTCCGGGCGGGCCGGTGGCGTCGCCCTTAAGTCGCTGGTTGACGACAGCCTTTCGGGAGCAGGTGGGACTCGCTCCGCGCCCCGGGAGGTTGAGCCCGCAGTGCCCGCCGCACCTGGGCGTTTATACCCGCCTGTCTGTCCGGCGGCCCAAGGGTGACCTGCCCGGTGACCCACAGAACCTGAGGCCCGGGTGAGGTTGGACTCGGGGTTCCGCACGTCTCCCCTCTCGGACCTGCCCTCCTGGCCCATCCCTTGCACCGGGGAAGCCCCTGTGTGGCCTCGGTGGCCGTCTTAACTTTCTGGGGTTCAAGGCAGCGTACTTTCCGGTCCCCCAGGCGCCGTGGCAGCCGGGGAGTAGAGAGCGGCCCGAGCCCATCGCAGACTGTCCGCTCCTCAGTGCTCGGAATGGCCAGTGGTTTGGGTCCCTGAATTTGAAGAGGGGGGATTCCTTCCTGCTTTAATCCCCCCGCCTCGTACCCCCAGAACTGGAGGCTGAGCAGCAGAACCACAGAATGTGGCCGGCACCAGAAAGGCAGCCAGAACCCTGGAGGGGCCCTGGGTTTCCCCGCAGAGGTGCCTCTGGCCGAACTCGGGACCTTCCGGCAGAGTCCGCGCAGGCCTGTGGGAGCGGGGCTGCTGCTGGGGTCCCTGGCTGGCCCTGTACTTGGTGTAGGTGTCCATGCTGGCTCCGGAAAGTACCTTTGGAGGCCACCCAGGTCCTTTCTCGGGGTGCAGCCAGCATGTCAGCATGTACTGCTGCGTGATGATGCGGGCGGGGCTGCAGCCTGGGGACTGGGTGCAGGGGTGTGCGGAGGCCTTTGAAGGACAGCTAGGCCCGCAGGACTTTGCCCACAGGTGCAGCCCTCCTCGAGTTCAGGCACATTCCCTGGTGTTGCTGGCAAGCCTCCTGTGCCAAACCGTGCTGGCCTCAGCCTCTGAGGCAGGCCCTGCCAGGGCCCCTGCCAGGCGGGCCTAGGTCCCAGCACGCCGGGGGAGAAGGCAGGTGCTGTCCCTGTGCCGCGAAGCATGGCCTCGGTGAGGATCTGCGAGTGCTGCACCCCTGCTCTTGGGCTCCTCGGGCGCCCCGCCTCGGGGTCCGTTTCAAGTCCTCTTCCTGAGCTCCGCAGCCCTGGCACCGGTGGACAGGTGCCGTGCACCTGGGCGGGCTGTGGCCCTGGCACCTTTTGGTCTGTGGTCTTTAGGAGTCGTGGCCAGGATGTGGGCGCAGGACGGGCAGGATCCTGCCGCACTGCCCGGGCACCAAGCACTGGGGGTGCGGACCCTTCTTCGGAGGGCCTGGGGCTGGGTTTCTTAACTTGGGGCCCCTCGGCTTACGGGGCTAACGGTTCACAAAACCCTCTGAGGTCGCTGTTTCCAGCTACAGCTTCACCACACTGACTCCTCACCGTTGTCCCGGAGTCTGGAGCTTGGTGTGGGAAGCAGGCTGCTGGTGTGAATTGCCCGGGCCCCACAGGGGGCTCGGACCCTGGGACCATCTGTGGTGATAGCCCCACCCCACTGCCTGCATGTGGGGTCCGAGTATGAGGGCCTTTGGCTCCTGGGCGCCCCCCTCCCCGCGCAGTGCTTCTGCCCCTGGAGAAGGGCAGGGGGCAGCTGGGCAGGAAGCGCAGAGTGGCTCCCTCTGACGGGTCCTCAGGGTCACCGGATGAGGAGGAGCCCTTATGGGACCAGCGTGGGAGGCTCTGCTGTGGGAGGGAGAGCGTGTCCCTGCTACACTTAGAGGCGTTTGTCCAGGTCTGTGCTATCCGTGCAGAGATCTGACAGGCGTCCCCACCTGGAGATCAGGGGCCCTAGGGGGGTGGACATGGTGGCGGAGGGGCAGAGCCTCACGTCCCCTCTGCTCCCCATGGCCCTGTGCTGCCGCGGGGATGCTCTGGGGGTGCTAAAGCTCGCGGTTCCCAGTGGGGGTCCGGAGCTGAGGCCTGCTGGCACCTTGGCTGAGCAGCATCTGCCCGGGGAGTGCCCTGCTTGCCACCCAGGCCTTCTGGGTGAGCCTGTTGAAAGCCCTGCTTTGCCTCAGCTCCTGACAAGCCATTTCATCCCAATAAAAACCTGCAGCTGAGGCTGACTTAGTCTTGTTGCGGGTTGAGATGGGACTGAATGTAGCTCGGCAGCTAAGAATCGGTCTTTCCTTGTGCGCACAGCGTGGTGGCTGGGTTGCTGTGCGCGTCCTCTCAGCTCGGCCTCCTGTCCTGCAGATGGACGCGACACCAGGGGTGCGATGGGGAGAGTGGCTGCCGTTCTCTGCAGCCTGGCACAGCTGGGAGTGACGGACTCTGTTTCCTGCAGGCCGAACTCCATGCCCAGCGATGGATGAGGACAGCCTGGATGAGTTCGTGGACCAGAGCCCGGGGCCCCAAGTCCACCGCGGACCCGGTGCTGCCGCCTTGGCCCATGATGCTGGTGAGCCGCCGCCCTCCTGTGGAGCCCCGCGCGGCCCGGGGCGGCACCTCTCAGGAGGGGCAGGGTCCCCTCCCCGCGTGCCCACACGCAGGCTCTTAGACAGTGGGGCGCCCGCACTGGCCTGTGGTTCCAGCTCCCTTGGATGTTTCTCGCTCCTGCCTTCTCTTTAAAACGATAAGCATGTTCTCGGGTGAGGATTAGAGAGACAAGCTGAGTTCCCTTTGGCCGTGTCTGATTGTCTACGTGACTTTTGTTTTTAAATTGCAGAAGTGGTACATCCTTTTATCTTCACTTAATCTTTCAAAATAACCTTTATTGTTGAGAGTAGTACAGATGTCTCCTTGTCTTATTTTTCATGTAAGCAATACAGATGTAAATAGAGCAAAGGGATTTGGCTCTTCCTACTTCTGTCCTCCCCAGCCCCACCTTCCCACCCTGCCAGCAGCTGCTGGCCCCCCCTCCCCCCGACTATGCCTGCTGCACCCCTCTGTGCATCTGCACACCTGCCCTCCTCCTGCCTCGGTTGTGACTCTGCCCCGGCCTGTGTTTTTCCTGTCTTGGTCTAGAAGAAAGCGGTGACGGTGACAGTGGGGGCTCTGAGGACATGGGCAGTGAGCTCAGCGACGGCACCGATGCAGAGGAGGAGGGGGACCTGGAGGAGGGATCTGGTGAGCGAGCTGCTTTTGGACCGGCTTCCTGGGTCTCCTCACTGTGAGGGCAGCTGGTTTTAAAACGTCCCCAGTGACATTGTTGCTTGACCACGCTGGCCGCTGAGGGGGTGGGTGAGGAGCTGGCGAGAAACTGCAGAGCGGGCCTTGTGGGCAGTCCCTGTGGGGTGTCCTCCATGCCCGCGGGGACGATGGTTTACTTCGGTGTGACACTTCCTTTCGGTTTGATGATGCGGTTTGCTAGGCCTCTTCTCTGGTGAGGGCAGGAGATTAAAATGTGCCAGAGCACAGACCAGCGGTTTCCAGGGAGACAGCCTTCCCGCCTCCCGGCAGGATGAGCAGAGAGCTCGGGGCCCCTCCAGGCCCTGGGTCTCGGCCGGACGGAGCACGCCCTGGCCAGGCTCCCGACCAGGTCCTCGCTGCTCGGGCTCCCGCCTGTACTCTCTCATTTTCTCTTTTGAGATTTTTTATTGACTTTTTCTTTAGCGAAAGAGGAAGGGAGAGGGAGGCGGGGAGAGAGAGAGTGAGAAAGAGAAGGATTTGATGTGAGATTATAACGTTATTCGGTGGCTGCTTCCTGCATTCCCCTTACCGGTATCGGGGACTGAGCCCGCAACTGGGGCATGTGCCCTGACCGGGAATCGAACTAGCGACTTTTGGTGCATGGGATGACCCCTCCTCCAGGGTCACCCTTGTTGGCACAGTCAGGCCTCGTGCAGGGCTGCAGCCCGGTCTCTGACCGGCTGTTGGGCACTGTCATCCACTGTTGGCCGCCCAGCAGGAGGGCCTCTGGTCTCTGCAGCCGACCAGGGAGAACCGCGGTTGGGGGGCTCACTTGACGCAGTCCACCCGACGCGGGAACTGCTCTGCCACAGCAGCAGGGTCATGGGCAGTAGTGTGGTGGGCGCTGGTACTGCCACACGCAGAGGGATGGGCGGGGGGAGTCCTGGGATCAGCGAGGCAGCTATATCTCTGGTCTGTCCTCTGTCTGTGTGCACTTGGGTCTTGGTTTTGGAGGCGCTTGGGGAGGACAGAAAACTAAACTGACGTGTGTTCAACCAGAGCGCCCCTCACATCTCTGTGGGTGGCGCCCAGCCTCCGCCTCGACCGGGGCGGCCTCGTGGTCCACTTAGGACTGGTGCTCTCTGCCCCGAGGGAAGTGGGGCCGCTAAGGGCAGTGTTGTCTGAAGGCGGACGGCTCTGTCACACTTGCTCTGAGGGGGTTGGGAGTGTGACCGTGGTCGGGGACACTGGCCTGGGCAGTTGACCTAGTCGTGCCCGGCCTGTGGGGTCTGACTGCTCCAGGGCTGGGGGCCCCTCGGCTCGGAAGTGGCTTGAGGTGAGGAATCGAGGTCGGCACCCCACGGTGGGGCGCTGGCAGGCCGGGTCTGTCCCTGGGGGCGGGGTGGGAGCTCACATGTGTCTCCTCTTTTTCAAGGTTCCGAAGGTTCCGAAGATTCTGATGATGATGATGATGATGACGACGACGACGTGGAAGTACTGGCGGCAGCAGGTCCTCAGGGGAAGCAGGAAGCCAATGGCACGTGTAATTCTGACGATGAAGCGGAGCGCTGCCCGATTTGTCTCAACACTTTCAGGGACCAGGCTGTGGGGACCCCGGAGAGCTGTGCCCATTACTTCTGCCTGGACTGTATCCTGGAGTGGTCCAAGGTGAGGCAGCTGCGGCCTCGTGCTGCGTCTGCTCTGCGGCCGGCGTTGGGGCCTCGGGGCTGACTCTCAGCTGGTCCTGGCTCCCGCCTGCGCCCCTGGCTCTCGGGTTGTGGGGGACACGCACTGCAGAGGCGACAGGAGAGGAGCGTTCCCGGCAGGACAGGGACCGTAGGGACCAGAGGGGCTCCGGTGTGCGGTGCCGTGTGCGGGGACGGGTCGCAGGTGCAGAGGGGCGTGTGGGTCGGCTCTGCGAGGCCCAGAAGCCCTGCTGCTGCTCTTACCACTCGACTGTGAGAATCTCAGGCGTGGGCTGTGCAGCGATGGGAAGGGGTGGCTGTGCTGACGCGTCCTGGGGCTCTGTGTTCTCTGCCTCGCTCTCCTCACGCTCCCACCCCACCCGTGACGCCACGCCAGCGTGGGCACAGCCAGGGCCTGTGGCTCAGCTGGGCAGCTGGATGCAGGTCAGCCACGGCTCGCGGTGGGAGCGCACTTAGACGTCCCTCAGGAAGGGGCTAGGGCGGCAGTTGGGAGCGCGGGGCGGTGGCCCCTCGTTGCGTGGGAAGTCTCACGTGGAGCGGCAGGGGCACAGGCTCCCCGGGGCCTGGCGCTCGACGGACTGTACGGGGTTCCTGGGAGAACGCCGAGGGAGGGCCCCTCCTGGGCGCGCGCTTTGTCGCCTGTGGTGGCTGCACTGGACTTTGTTCAGGAATGGAGTCCGGGCCGAGGAGCTTGGCAGGGCCAGGGGGTGCGTACACGGGCACAGCGGCACCTCACGGGCAGAGGCCCTTCTGGAAGCGGGGGACGGCGGGGCAGCTCCGTGCAGTCCCTGGCGGCCTCCAGGCGGAGGTGAGGGCGGGAGAGGGCGGACTCCTGCAGCGGGGAGGCCCCTGAGGTGGCTCCCGGGCGTCCTGGATGGCAGTGAGCACAGGAGTCGACGGGGTGCGCGGGACGCCACTGCGCACAGCACACGGCGACAGCCCTGCACAGCCCCGGGAGGCCCGCGTGGGGCGGAGGCGGGTGGGTGTGACGTGTCCTCCCACAGTAAGTGCACCGGGAGCCGTGTCCGAGGGTGTGCACAGCAGCTCCGCTTTCCCCCCCACAGGAGAGCCAGCAGGGAGAGGGGCGGGGGGCTGCCCTGGGATGTGGAGATCCCCAGTAAGAAGTGCGTGGCGTTGTGCGTAAGGCGTTGGCTAGGACGCACGTGGGAAGCACTGTGAAGGCAAGGAGGTCTTGGCAGCATGCCTGCGCGGGAGCCCTCTGCGTGCACGGAGCCACGGGAGCAGCCCCGTGGAACATGGGCACAGGCTTGGGACAGAAGGGGCTCCCGTGGCCGGTCACCTGCCCCTGCGCGCCTTCTCATCCCCTCAGCTCCCTTCACACCTGCGAACGGCCATGTGCATGTGCCCGGATCCCCTCCTTCCTCTTCCTCGAGGCGGCGGCGCCTGGCTCTCCGCTGTGTCCCAGCAGCTTAGCTCAGGACCGGCACGCGGAGTCGGGCTGCCTGTTCTCGGGGTGCAGGCGTGGTGCAGGCTCGGCAGGTGCTTTATTTCCAGTGGGACGTTACTAGGGAGTCATCCGCAGGGTCCTGACACCGTTCCTGTTCCTCACAGAATGCCAATTCCTGTCCAGTCGATCGGACTCTGTTCAGACGCATTTGTATTCGAGCCCAGTTTGGTGGAAAAGTCCTGAAGAAGGTGAGTGCCCGCGCTGTGGGGAGCCCCCCCACTGGGGTTCGTTGCATGGTCCCCGTCTCGTGGGGAAGCTCTCAGGATTGTTTTCCTGAGATGAGTGCCCACTGCCCCACGCTCTTCAGACACCCACCCATTGCCATTTACAGCCGTGACCGCCCGCGGGGCGGGTGCTGCCCTGTCAGCCGCGTGCGTGCTGGGGGAGGGGAACCGCAGCGGAGGGGGCCGTTTCCCAGGCACCCCCTTTTCCACAGCGCGCACCTCCTACCTGCCCGAGGCCGCGCAGCCAGCCTGGAGGAGGCGGTTTCGCTGGCTTCCCTGCTTTTCCGAGACTGGAAGGGTCTCCGCACTCGGTGTCCAGGACGAGCGGTAGCGAGGCTCCTAGAGGCGCCTTAGACTGAGCAGCAGGGTCGGCGCGGCTCTTGCAGCTGCAGACCCGCTTGTTAAAAACGCCCCGCAGGTGCCCGTGCGCGAGGCGCACCTTTTTGCCGAGACCACCCCTTCCTCGCGCGGGGCTGGTGCTGAGGTGCCGCCGGGCCTCGTGTGGGCAGTGTCCCGGCAGGCAGCGCCTTCCCGGGAGAGTCTGCCTCGGCGTGACTGAGTGTGATGGAGGTGCAGGGGGACGCCCGCGGCTGCTGACAGCTGCAGGGGTGTTGCGGGGGGCTCGCAGGAGAGGCGGGGCGTGTCCACAGAGCTCCCACCAGACGGGGCTCGAGTGACAGGCGGCTGCCTTTCCGTGTCTTTGCTCCGTCCTGTGATGTTTTCCGAGTGGTTAGTACCTGTTGCCTGAAGGTTGCTTTCCTGTTCCCGCAGTTCCCGGGGCGCGGGGTGGGCTCCCTCCAGCACCAGGGCCCGGCCGTGGGCCCCACTTTGTTTGCGGTTGAATCCGTTTTTCTTCTTGATAAGCTACCTTGAATTGGTCCCAAAACATAAAAAGCCCTGGATGTGTGTTAATTCCAAGCCTCTGGGTCGGTCTGCGGGGCACGTAGAGACCTTAAGCTGCAGGTGCTGCCCCAGGCCGACCACAGACGCAGCCCCGCTGGGTAGATGGGCCGGCGCCACTTGCCATGTGAGTAGCCACACCTCTGCCTCCAGGTCCCAGTGGAGAATGCCAGGGCCGCAGAGGAGGAGGAGGACCCCACCTTCTGTGAGGTGTGTGGCCGCAGCGACCGGGAGGACCGCCTGCTGCTCTGCGATGGCTGTGATGCTGGGTGAGCGTGGGGCCCGCCTGCTCGCCCGTCCACAGGGCATCTCAGTGGGGCAGGAAGGCTGTTGATTCCCTAGGGAGACACCTCGGACCGCGGGCCGCGTTGTGGTCGTGGGCACATCTGCGCACCTGCTCTCCGGCGCCGGGTGTGGGTGGGCCGGGTCTGATTGGCCCTTCGCCCCTGTAGGTACCACATGGAGTGTTTGGACCCCCCTCTCCAGGAGGTGCCCGTGGACGAGTGGTTCTGTCCGGGATGTGCCAGCCCCGGAGCTGTCGCCTCTCCTGCAGGTAGTGCCACCACCTCAGCGACCACGTGGCTCAGCAGGGGCAGTCAGCCCCCGTCAGCTGGGTGGGCTCTGGGTGGGAGCTGGGGCCGGGTGTCGTGCTGCTGGTCTGGAGGGCCGGCTGCAAAGCGCCCAGCGTCTCCGCTCCTCCCAGACGAGGACCCCGTGACCGAGGAGGAGGTCTCTCTGCTGCTGGTCGGCGTGGTGCCCACTGCCAGCCGGCTGCGGCCTCGTGAGGGGCGGACCCGGGCCATTGCCAGGACGCGGCAGAGCGAGCGTGTCCGAGCCACCGTGAACCGGAACCGCATGTCCACTGCCCAGAGCATCCAGGTGGGCACTCCCCCCCAGGTCTGGGCAGCCGCCCAGCTGAAGGACAGGCTGCCCCCTGCAGCTGGGTGCCCTCCTGTGGGAGCATTGCTGGGTGGGGAGTGGGTGAGGAGACTGGGGGCGCTTGGGCCTAGTGCTTTCATGAAACCCCACTGCCACCACCGGCTTCCAGGGTGGACGCCTGCAGTCCATCCCTGCCCGTGTCCTGGGGGTGTGGATCCTCTGTCCTCCTCATCCTCCGCCCTCGCCCTGAGCCTGCTCCCTGGGAGGCTTCTCCTCCCCCTGAGCCGGTGCTCCCTGGGACCCTGCCAGCAGGAAGCATCCTCGGTCTGTGGAACCGAGAGGGTGATGCCAGCTGGGGGGTGGGCCCAGGCTATGTGTGTCCCCAACGGCGGCCTGGCCGGGCCTCCCTGGGAGCGTGGGTGAGCCTGGTGCCCACGAGCCCCACCTGCACACAGCATGTCCCGAGGTACCTGGTGTCTTCTCTGCTTGACGAGACCATCGAAGCTGTTGCGTCTGGTCTGAGCACAGCCGTGTATCAGCGCCCCACCACGCCGCGGGCCCCTGCCAAGCGGAGGAGGAAAGCAAGTAAGCCAGGCGTGGGCTGCGCCGTCCCTCAAGGTTCCCTGGGAGCTGCAGGCCCCGCGGGAGCGCTCTGCTAGGTGGGGGGACCCCTCCCCTCAGTGAGCAGCAGGGCAGGCAGCGATGAACAGTCGGTGCCGTTCCCCACGTGGGCACCTGCTCTGGGACAGGCCTGGCATGTGGGCCCCTCCGTGGAGCGAGCT
The DNA here is from genome assembly GCA_004026665.1 of Murina feae. Taxonomy (NCBI): domain Eukaryota; kingdom Metazoa; phylum Chordata; class Mammalia; order Chiroptera; family Vespertilionidae; genus Murina; species Murina feae. The sequence continues at coordinate 26,589 of PVJC01021592.1, forward strand.
GTTGGGCATTGGGGCCCTTTTAGTGGGCAGCTGGGGACGGTCCTCGGTCACACTGATTCTCGAGTGAAGATTCAGCATCGTGGGCTCCTCTCGTGTCGTGCGTGTGCATCTTTTTCCTGATGTCGTAAACCCAGTTACACTCCTGACGTGTGGTCCTCACTTGCTTCGCCCCCCTGCACGGAGGACAGTCTGAGTGGACGCTCCGGAGCTGCCCTCGTCCCGTGAGCGTCCAGCTGGGACGGGGCGTCGCGTGGTGAGGGGCGGGCGGCGGTGTGTGATTGCGCCTCGGTTGCTGTGTTCGCTGGGGGGTGGTTGGTTGGTTGATTTGCTGAAGAAGTTCTGGCAGGTGTGGGTGAACCCCGCCCTGTGGTCGGGCTGCAGAAGGGGGCCCGGCTCCGTCGTCCTCCCCGGCTCAGCCCGGGCCTCCCTCGTCAGCACCCGGCACTCGCCTGCCCATCCTCGCAGCGTCGTCCTCCCCTCGTGAGTGTGGGCTGTGCGCCTGGAAGGGGGAGTCTTGCTGACAGTCCAGCCACAACGCCGTGTTGTGCCGAGAGCACGAGCAGGGATGCCCCCCCACGAGCAGCGTCAGTGCGGAGTTCTGATGTGTCACCAAGGCCACGGGGTTCTGTGTGAGCCGCAGCCAGGGCAGGGCTGCTGCTCTGCGGAGAGTGTCTGTGTCCCGTGTGGACGTCCTCTGTCCCAGTGTCTTGGTCAGCACTGCCAGCTGTGCCGAGCCCGTGGGCCGGGCTCCTGCGCTCAGGGCTGGTCTGCTGGTCTCTGTGCCCGCTGTGGGGGGCGGGTGTGTTTGTCAGAGCTCGGGGCCGTGGACATGCTCGGGACTGTGGGGAGGGCTCACCTGCACCAGCCGCACAGCTTGAGGGTTTCCCTGTCCTGGCCAGGCCTCAGTGAGCAGGACCTCAGCTGCCCTGGGCAGGGGGAGGGGGTCTCACAGGGCTCACCATTGTGAGCTCACAGGTGCAGCTGGAGTGCGTGTGGCTTAGTAGCGTGCACCCGGGGTCGGTCCTGCTGTCTTCCTGGCGCCCCTGCTTCACTGCTGAGGTCCCTGTGCCTCTTGGGTGCCAGGTGCCTAGAGTTTGGGCACCTGGCCTGCCGCTCCTCCCACTGAGCAGCCCTGGCAGCTCCAAGGTGGCAGGATAGGCCTGAACGCTGGATTCGCAGGGTGGCCGTGGAAGTGGGCCATTGTTCTCTTGTCCCCGATTAGACCCCCGTGGTGCAGAGCCAGGTCCCTCACCCCTGCTCTCGCTGTCGGATTTGTCCCTTCTGATGTGACTCTGGGATGTTGGCGCTGGTTCTCCACCTGCAGAGCCTTGGCGGGTGCACCCTTTGCATATGCCATGGGCACGCGGGAAGCACAGACCCTCGCTGTCCTCTTTGCAGGAAGACGGAGGAAAGTACTGGGAAGGAAGAAAACCCAGCCCAGACCGGCCGTGAGGAGCAGGAGCTCGGGGACAAGGTCCAAGAGACGCCAGGGCCGCGGGAAGAAGAGGAAAGGACAAAAGCTGAAGGTAGGCCTGCAGGTCTCCGCAGAGGGC
>PVJC01021593.1:0-18671 GCA_004026665.1 Murina feae
CCCACTTCCTGGTGCTCTGCAAGGGGCCTGGGAAGCCCACCAAGCAGGCCACTGACCCCCTGCTGCCTCTTTCCCGCTCCCCGATGCCCCTCCAAGAGCCTGGACAGCTGCCAAGCAGGCCGCCGACCCCCTGCCACCTCTTACCCACTCCCCGATGCCCCACAAAGGGCCTGGGAAGCCCACCAAGCAGGCCGCCGATCCCCTGCCACCTCTTACCCGCTCCCCGGCCCGCCACCTTGCTTTCCCACTTCCTGGTGCCCTGGTACCACTTCCAACTGCCAGCATAGGCAGGCAGTTGCAACAGAACCCTGTGGTTTGCTCTAGTTCCATGGCTGTTGGCCTCCATCTTGGCTGGGTTAATTTGCATACAGCCGCTCTGATTGGCTGGTGGTAACGGTCACATTTGCATGTTTCTCTTTTATTATAGAAGATTTCAATATGTAAATACACATTATATAGAGATATTTTAGACACATGATATGATATACAAATGTTATTAGACATATTAGGTCTATATATATTGTGCTGCATATTATGTTATTAAATATATAATGGACAGATTACATACTATACTAGTAGCCCTGTGCTAGCAGCTCTCTGCAGGGCCTGGCTGCTCTGCACCTGCTGCCCAGAGGCACATCTGCATCTGGGACTTCCATGCAAAGGACTTCCCTCCCTGTTCCCAGGAATTCCAATAAAGGGCTTTCTTCCTCTTTCTCAGCTGGCTTTCATCCCTGTGCCTCTGCCACCAGCCCCTCCTGTCACACTATCCTCTACCTCCTCCACCCGTTGGCCACCTGGCCTTGACCTTGCCTGGGAGTCGGGGGCCACTAGACTCTTCTCAGCTTGCCAGTTCCTTCTCTTCTTATGCAAGCATTCCGGGCCCCAGTCTGGCCAGAAGCCCATCTGCGAGCGGTAGCAGACACTTGCCTCGTGGCCGCGACGAAACAAGCATTCTGCCAGTCTGCTCACACTGCCCACTCTCAGTGGCCGCCCCACCCTCCTGGGACTGGGGGACTCCAGTGGAGCTGAGAGGACTGGGTGCCGCCATCTTTATGATGGAGTGATGGTTAATTTGCATATTACCCTTTAATTAGATATGTAGTGCATAGCTAACATATCATTCATTTTGATGGCTTTCTGGATGGCATACTAGGTTTCTAAGAGGGAGAACTTTTTCAAAATTCAACTTCAAACCTTCAGTTGCAAGGAAAGGGCGGCCATGCAGAATGTTTTAACATTCCAAATCAGTGGACGCAATCACTTTACTTCAAATGAAGCAACTACAGAGCTCTCATCACACCAGACACAGGGTTTATGTCCACTTCTGGAGGAGACACTCGGTTCCAAAGAGGCGAGCTGTGACATCAGTGCCCGTAGGGAAGATCCAGGCCCAAGAGGTGCAAATACAGAGCAAGGGCCTGGCCCAGGGAGAGCATTCTTGTTTGGCTGGTTTATTTATTTTGCATCAAGTGCTAACCTAAAATTTGTGTAGCACTGACTGCCACAAATTACACCGATTGCAAACTCTCTACGCTGGGTCACGGTCCCGGCCAACACACCATGTGTGCTGGAAACATTCGAATAAATGTTTCTCATCAATTCAGTAGAGACTGTCTTCATTCCAACAGATGTCGGCCAATCTCGTAGCGTTTAAATTTATGCTGCTAAGTTTATACAAGAATAGTGCTTCCAAATGTTCCCACTGGGGGCCGTGGCCAAGACAAGTGGAGGAAAGGTGAAAAGAAAGGCCGGTTTTAAAGTGATCGATAAATCACCCTCCGTGTATCCCTAACGGCCAATGACAATGAACACTGTCCGGCCCTTCCCTTGGAGTTTTCCTTGTCAGGCATGTTCTTGAATAGCGTCACTTAGTTCCTGCCATTTTGTTATCACATTGATGAGATGCTGTAGAAACGTCAATTTTGTTGATATCAATTTAGTCTGTGGTAACACTGGTTTCTTTCTGTGACATTCTGCCACAGTTCCAAGAACCTATCGATGATGCTAGTGAGGACTTAACTGTAGTTTCTTTTGTTTGTGATAAAATTTATATACATTGAAATGTATGGATTTCTATACAGCTAGACAATGCCTTGACCTTCAGAATCATAGCATGACTTATGGCAGCCAACAATCTTTTGGCTCCGCTGTTAAAATTTAACTGTGGATCAATTCCGGACTCTTCCATTTAACCTGTCTGTCCTCTTATAACAATATCATCCTGTCTTAATAACTAACTTTAGAGTAGTGAGTCTTGAAATCAGTTGAAATTCACCAACTTTGTTGGTCTTCGTTGTTGTTTTTCAAGACTGTCTTGGCTCTTCTAGATTCTATGCATTTCTTTTAAGTTTTAAGATTGATTTACAATTTCTTTTTTAAAAATTGTACTGAATTGAACTTACAGATTAATTTAGGGAGAACTGCTTTCTTTACAATGCTGTGTATTCGAAATCACGAAATGGTATAGTCTCCACTTATTTAGGTCTTCTTTAATTCCTTTCAATAATATATTTATTTTTCAGTGAACAGACAGTGCATGTCTTTTGTTAAATTTATTGCTAAAAATTTTATGATTTTTGATACTTTGTAAAGAAAGTTTTAAAATTTCATTTTCTAGTTGCTTGCTGTTAATGTATAAAAATACCTCACTTGTATATACTGATATTGTATCCAAAAATCTTGCAAAATTCAATTATGAGATCTAGCAACGTCTTTATAGATTTCTTTGGAACTTTTACATAAACATATCTTCTATAAATAGAGTTGTTTTACTTCTTCCTTTCTGACCATTATGCCTTTTATTTCTTTCTTGACTTAATGCTATGGCTAAACACTCCAATACAATGTTGAACAGAAGTGCAAAACACATTTGCCTGATTTCCCATCTTAAGGAGGAGGAAATTCAGTCTCTTCACATGAAGAAAAATGCATTTTTCCCACTGCCTTATCTTCATTTACCTCCATTTCCAGATTGCTGAGAATTTTTATGAGTGAATGTTGGATTAATAAAACCTTTTCTGTACCTATCATCTATTTTTAGTATCTATTAAGATTATTTTATTTTCCTTTATTTTACTAAATACCAAATCACACCCAGGGACTGACTTTCAAACCTTAACCTATTCCCGGGATAAAACTTTATTCGCTGCAAAGTATTATCCTTCCTATATGCTGTTTGACTGTCATTGTTAATGGGTTGCACCTGGTTCATTTGGTGATCTATAACTTTTATTTCCTCTATTGTCCTGTCCAGTTTTGCCATCAGGGTGGTAACAGCCTCATGACTTCATCTGATTAACTACTCATGACTTCGTCTCATTAACTACTCTGCCATCTCAGGAACCAGGGCCCGAGCACTGACTTCGTCTATGACTGCTCAGCAGAAGTCACGGTTCACACGTAGTCTCACTTCCAGCGTCCCCAGACCCACAGAACAAAATCCTGGCAGAGAAATTTCAAGACATCATTTTGGCTTCAGAGCTCCACATTCCTCTCCATTTCCAAGTTGTTAGAGAAAAACTCAGTTCAAATCCCAGTTCTACCACCGGGTTTTAGTTTTGCACTAAGGAAATGGTGCTAGTTTTACTAACTGTGTGTGGTGGGTGTGCGTGGGAATTAGAGCAATGAGTGTAAGCAGGTGACGGAGCCTGGGGCAGCGTGAGCTCTCATAAAAGATGGCGCCTCCTGCCGTCACCATGAAGTGCTTCTCCAATGTTAAGGACATATATCGAAGTAAGACTTAAGGCGCTTTCTCCTAGAAACTCCACATGGCTCTCTATACTTCACTGCAATGTGATACCTGACAGGTTCCTGCCCCTAACCCTTCTCTGGTTGGAGACACGGGGAGGGTAGAGGATTCGAGAGCACCACCTACCCTGAAGGTGAGCAGGCTTTCTCCTCAGAGCTTAAGAAAACCAGTCTTCCTTCTGAAGCTGAAATGATCTGCTTAAGAGCTCGGCGGAACGGACATGTTTCCAGCCCACCGCAGGGAGGTGGCTCGGCCCTGCCTGGACTCCTCGCGTTTAGTGGGTAAGAAAGGCACCGAGGAGGAAAGACTCTAAGACAGGGGTTCTGAGGGTCTGGACACATCAGCATGCGGTGCACATACAGGCAGGTGACCCGGCCCTTTCTCAGGCTCAAAGTCAACAACTTTCACTCCACACTTCAGTCCTGAGTGGGGTGTTTGTTTTTACTGAGCCATTGAAGAGAATCAAAGGCTTCTGACTTTGAACATCACATAGGCCACAAAAAAGAAAGCTTTTGTTTAATGCAATACATAAACTTATGCCCGGCCTTGCCCCAGGAGAAGGGTAGCAATCCCCATGTACTCATTCTGTGGCTACAGACATAAAGTTCCCTTTGTGCCACAAAGCAGAAAGAAAGGGGAAATAAATTTTTAAAGAACCTGTTTATAAGAACATCAAACAGCAAAATAAAATCACTCAAAACTTCTACATGCAGCTATCTGAGGACAGAGACTAATGATGCGGGAAGCAGCGTGTTATATAAGCTGAATCAAGCAATCATAAATTCTTACCAGGGCTTCATGATCTTCTGCAACTTCTGGTATCGTCTGCAAAATTGAAGAACAAGCATGTGAGGAGCATCTTTGAAAGCAATCATTTTTTATACAAATTGCCTATCTTGAAGAAAGTTCAAGATTAGATATAAAAAGATAACTGCCATGAGGTAATATATTATTCAGAGTAATATACTGATTGGTATTCTCTAATAAGAAACAATCATAAGGGTTAAACTACTGTAACCAACCTATTACATTTATTTATGAGTAAGGACAATAAGCCTACTCCATTTGACTCAGAACCAGTATGTGTTCGGGGTGGCGGGGAGGGGAGGGGGAGGAGAATCCCTAGAGATAATGAGAATAAGGTACATTTTCAGTGAAAAGGGTGACGTCTAAAAGTACTAGAGTTGTTCTTAAGAGTAACCTCAACACTGAAAATGGAGTTGACTCTCTTTCTTGGGTAAAATGCTCACTGATTTTACTTTCTCTTTGCTTGAGAGAAATAAATTCTGAAGGATGGCATCCTGAGGCATGGTAATAATCTTGGACAATAGATGGAACTCCGGGATGGTAGCCTGCAGGAAAAGTGTGCAATGGACACATCTTGTCTGCAAGAAAGGGCAATTATACTTCTTAAAACACTGGGGTCAAAAAGATAAGGAAACAAGTGATTCTAACCTTGTCAAACCACTTGCATTCCCTGAGTCTGCTAAGTCTCTCTGACAGTATGTTCTTCCCTCTGTATTCAATACCCACCCCTCCTTGTCCAACTAGCTAAGTCCTACCCTAAACTGTCCTGATTCTAAGGAAGCCTCCCTGACCGCTGACTTCCCTGCCTGGCAGACTGAGCCCACCCGTGTCTGCATGACCGAGGACATCTGTCCTTCCCGGAGCCCCTTGAGGGCAGGGCCCTTTTGCACTGTGACTCACCACTAGGACGTCAGGCACATGCAGAGCTGGCTCTCAAGAAACGGTTGATGAATAATTGGGCTCTTCAGAAGTTAAATTTCTCATTTGCAACCACATAAAATGTAACCACTTCAGAAACCTAACTGACCATGAGAAGATCAGATCTAGCCTTTGGTAAAACGGGGATTTAAAAAATATATAAAGAGATCTTCCTCTTCCTCCTTTCCTCCTTTACTTGGCCTCAAGTAACAACAACAACAACAAACAAACAAAACACAGTGTATTGGCTTCCTTCCTTCTTCCTTGAAAAAGCTACGGGTCTGGGTAAAAAAAGTAGGTGGCCACAGGGGGGCAGGCTTGCGCACAGGTGGGCCCTCTTGGAAGGGCTGAACAGTATCTCCCACTGAAAGGAACTGGGCTCCTTGGAGCAATGGCTCCTGCCAGGGCTGGAACAAGGAAAGATTTAGCTAAGTCTGGAACATCTCACTGAGCCAGAAAGTAAAAGATATGCTCACGGAATAATGGGAGGCAGGTCAGGACACAGAGGCAGCTTCAAGAAGGTTCCACAGCCCGATCTGGGACTCATTGCGCGTCAGGATGAATAATAAATGATAGACAATAGCACACTGAATAAAACAGGAACAGGTAAATCCACGTTGTTCTACAGGGCGGTGTGCCAGTGCTGCTGAAGAACCAAGTCTCTCAGGGAAAAACATACAAGCCTCATTTGTACCATTCTCCATTTTCCATGGTGTAAATTACTCCAAATTATTACCACCAAGGGGTGGTGACATTACCATGCAGACAGACACCGGGAAGGCACTGTCTTATGTGGTCAAAGTAAACACTAGCAACAAGACAGAGAGGCACCCTTTGCCATCAATATGATGCAATTAAAAACAATATGCACACACGCATCTGTGATAGCCCAGCCACAGGCATACACATGGGTCTAAACTTTGGATAAGACTGTAAGGAAAAAAAAAGAAGTGTTTCAGTGGAAAATTATGCAGTGTTTATATAGCATACTCTTCTGGGTTATCAGGTTCCTCCTGCCTTATTGTCTAACTGATGCATATGTATATTTTGTCCTGTCTGTTAGTAATTTAATTGACTTCCTGCCTGCTGGTGAAAAAGCAGTTTTGTCTCCATTTGCAATTCATTTCAACATTCCTGTGCTCCAAATAAATTTGAGCCTCTTTAACTTTTCCTTTGAAATGGTTAAAACATTTTGCCTGGCTCTCTCATTTCACATGAGTAAAATGAATTCTTTTAACATGTGTTCATTTTTTATATAAAACATGCTTTTATCTTTCCCTGAAAATTAACGTTAATGAATTACCCTTTAACAAATCCAAATTGGAGGATGGTCTACAAAATAGCTAATCTATAGTCTTAAAAAGTTCCAAAGTCATGAGTGGAAGGAACAGTGAGAAACAGCTCCAGACTGAGAGAGGTTAAGAAAAGGCCAGACAACTGGGTGCGAAATGCTACCTTGAGTTGGTCTTTGTATGAAAGGACAATAGGGACAACAGGTAGGGCCTGACCTTGCAACTTGCCCTTTCAGTGTGTGACTGTTCAATTCATCTGACTGAGGTCGCTCCAATGCCATGGAATCCTATGAAAGCAACCCAAAATCTAAGCCATTAACCGCCTCAAGTTTTCAACCAATCACAGCCAAGTAGGCTTTAACTGTAGCCAATCAAATAAATCCCTTGTTTTGCCCCGCCTCTTCTCTATAATAGCCTCCCCCCCTCCCCCCCCAGGTTCCTGTGGGCAGTTCCTCACCACCTCCAGTTAGGCACTGAGCAATCTGAATTGACTTTTGCTCAAATCAATTCTCAGAATTTTCAATATGCCTGCGTTTATCTTTTAATAGAACTGTTTCAAAATAAATCATACAATGTGTGTGTGTGTGTGCACACGCGCCTAGGTAATATGTAAGCAGGCACAGCAATTTCTCAAAAGGGCCTTCTGGCCTGGTGCCTGGGCACCTGAGGTTCTTCCGTGTGTTCCCACTCCTGGCCTGGGAGAGTTGCCCTGACCAGCCTGCAGAGATCAACTCAGCCACCAGTCACCGTGTTCCTTCTTCTCAACTTCCTCAGGATAGCTGCAGATGAAGCAGGAGTAGAAGAGGCACTTTTTTGTTGTGATGTCTGTTTTCCTAACAGAGGGCCTTCCTCCCTGTGTCTCTCAAAATACCCAGTTTTAAAGAGATGGGACAAGAAGAACAGATGATTCTGGAAAGGCTGATGTTCTGCAGTAGCCAGCAGCCTCTTATTTCAGCCCGAGGTATGGCATTCCTTTCCCAAGCAGAAGATAATCTCTCCCCCTGGGCAGTGGGACCCCTGGTCATTTCCACCCACAGACACAGAAACAAAGCCAAGAGGAGTGGGGTGGAGGGCAATCCAGCTTCAGGAATTTCCCACCCCACAACCCCTGACAAAGCCCTGGGTGGTGGCCCCTTTGGCGTTTGTGATGCAAATGTCTGGCAAAGCCCCAGAGGGCTGCTCCCTTTGGACCTGCTGGAGCTCGGCAAGGTGCGTTCTCCAGGCCAGCAGGCAGGGGGTGCTAGAGACCCGCAGCCTTTACAGCCAGTGAGTGGGCCCCTCAGGCCGCACAGAGCAGCATCCTTTTGGCAGGGCCCGGGAGCAGTTTGTTCCTCAGGGTGAAGTGCAGGCCATGCACTTGGTGACTTGCTCCCGGAGGCCCAGCGGTGAGTCTCTGGCCTGGCCAGGGTCTTGCAGCACAGCCAGGGTTTATAAGCTACGCCGAGCTCTCCAAAGCAAGAGCAGGAGCTAGAGCTGGTAATCCCTGTCCCTGGAGATGAACAACGTGGCTTCCAAAGAAGAAATTCACCATTTGTATGAAGACAACATTTCAAAGAATGCCACTCAGAGTCTGAAACTGTCATCTGCAACTTGATACAACCCTGCGCCCCTCGCCCCACCATGTGCCTAACCCGTGTCCGCAATATGCAGCATCAAATAACATCCACTTGCTAAATGAATTAAACCTACAAACCCATCCCGAGTGTGGGTGCTGGGCAACATCAAAGCCAAGGCTTCGCTCAGGGCTTCATGCAAGCCACGCCCCGACTTCCTCAGGAAGAAGCACCACAGCTGTGATGCCCACAAGGAAAACGTGATGCGAAGAATGAATGTTTATTAAGAAACTGTTGGTGTGTGAATGAACATTGTCCATGACTTTTATCAGCACACACGCACACGCACACACATAGCTAGATGTGCACACAGGATGTTCTCTTCTGTGTCATGCGAACGACAGGATGGGGAGGGAACTGATTGTTTCTACGATTGTTGGTGGTTTTGAAGACCATTGCTCAGGGGTGTGCCTACGTCTAAAATAACTGGGAGACTCTTTCCACTGTTCCTCATGTGGCCAAATTTGGGAGCGATGACTTCAAACGAAGCAAATAAAAAGTCCTTGTAAAGTCCCCAGATTAGGAGGAACTCCTCCAATTCCTCACTGTGATTTCCTTAGAAAATCTAGAATCCCCCAGGGAACATCAGCCCGGTATTGACCGGACTCATAACTGCGTGATCAAGTACAGATGAGGGCATTTCTGCAGTTGTGGGGATGCTCTTATTTAAAACAGCTTGAAAACGGGTACAGTCTCTGAACAGGGAATTTCAGACCAACATGATAAGTTGAATTTTCATAATGATTTTGCTAAATGAAAAGCTGATTGGAAAATTCTCACAATTGTGGAAAACAATGTAAATGTTTAACCAGAGGGGAACGGTTACCCACACTGAGCCCACCCTGCACATTATTATGTTATTCTGTGAATCAACCGAACCTCAGCAAAGCTTTAAAAATGAATTCATACTCACACAAGTACGATGAGGGGAATACTATTTGGTCACAAGAAAATACTGTCAGGTATGAAAAGCACGCTACAAAGAGCATGAAGGTTATAATTCTACTTTTGTAAAGCCCGTGCATGTGTGTGTACACGTGTGTGTGTGTGCATGTGTATCTCTGTGGGCATGTGTATGTATATTTGTGTGTGTGTGCATCTCTCTGTGTGTGTGTCTGTGCGTGTGTGTGCGTGCGTGTAGGAGAACGTACAGAAAGTATATATACCCCGAGTCAAAAACATGTGTCTCGGGAAAGCTGGATTAGACATGATTTCTATTTTCCTACTTCTGCTTATTTAAATTTACTTTTTAAACAATAAATACAATTGTTTTTATTAAGGACAAAAAGCTAACGTAAGAACCTGTGAGTGCTGTGAGTACCCCAATTCAACTTTTCTCTCTCTGGACTTTCCTGCTCAGGGCGGTGCTGAGGGCTTACTCATATTCCAATGGTGGAAGTTTCCTGTCCTGTTGCCACGTGGGAAGGAAACTATGAGGATGCTGCCCGCTCCTTCTTGGAAATGCCGCCCTGTTCTCTGTCTCAGGGCGAAGGGCACGGGCGCGCAGCCCACTGTGCGTGCCATAGTGTCAAACAAGGAACTTGGGGCCACACTCACACCCTGAGCAGAGCAGTGTTGTTTGCCGCGGGGGATCAAGAGTGGCAGGTACCCATTTCTCTTCTTTCCAGTCAAATAAAATACATCGTTCCTGAGAACTCTTCTCATGCCCATCTTTTTTTTTTTTTTTTTTTTTTAACACTGTCCACTTCAGAATGTTCCCTTTGGACACCATGCCTTACTCAGGTTGGGGCACCTTACTCCCTTACTCCTGCATTTATGTTTCAAGCTGAAACTAGGAATGGGATTTTCAAGTCCCACGGGAGTGGGAATTAATTCCCGTTTTAAACGCAATACTCAGGCAAAGTGCCACTTGCCCAGGCTGTGCGCTGGCTGATGCTGCCTGCAGGCCGCCCTGGTACCAGCTGGAGAGAGACCTTTATAAGCTCAGCCTCGGTACCGACCAGCCGGTGAGAATCTCTGCATCTTGTTAGAGCTCAGAGGCAGGAGGGAAAATCTAGCCACATGTCTGTGTGTTTCCTGCTGTCTCCACAGGTCCTGCTGGGACACCTCTCCTGCCCCAGCAGGAAGTCCGCCCGGTCCGAGGAAATGCAGGGTCTACTCGATTTGTGTGGTTTCTACTCCAAAGGTTGTCTGCTAATTAGTTAAAGCCTTGTTCTACATTTAATTGAGAAGCCAAGTTTCCTTGCAAGAAAAAGGCCTCTTTTCTTTTTCATCTGAGCAGAAGATCTGAAAATATATATATCTGAGGATCCACTGAGCAGCTTCCTAGGGTGAGTGGCAGGACCCTGCAGAAGGAAGGCAGGCAGCTGGGCTTGGCTTTGAACTTCTGTGAAGTGGAGAGGAGAGGAGGGCAGGAAAACTGCCCAGGAGAGCGTGAGTGGTGGGAAGATGTGGCAGGCAGATGCCAAAGAGAGCTCACCCAGGATCTGGGCTTCCATTTATCTGCCTAGAATCTGGCTGTCCATAGCAAACTGGGGTGGCTGCTGACTCACAAGCAGTTAAATGTTACATTGAGAATAATATGTTTTATCAAAGGAATTCAAGCCTGGCTGGCGTGGCTCAGTGGTTGAGCATCAACTTATGAACCAGAAGGTCATGGTTCGGTCCCTGGTTAGGGCACATGCCTGGGTGGTGGGCTCAGTTTCCCAGTGTGGGGTGTGCAGGAGGCAGCTGATCAATGATTCTCTCTCATCATTGATGTTTCTATCTCTCCCTTCCTCTCTGAAATCAATAAAAATATTTTTTAAAAGATAAAGAAGGAATTCAAGTCCTGTAGTCCACATACAGCCGCTCAATCCTGACATCTCTCATGTTGTCCCCAGCCTGAGGGATGTGATTTTGGGGGGGCCCCTCTGTAGATCAAGATGAGTTACACAGGAAGGCAATAGCATGGATAGGAAATAATATTGAAAGACAAATACAAAGTATCCGTTTTTATTTCTTTTTTCCTTTTAAACAAACGGGGAACTGTCCCTTTGTTGAGTGTTATGGGTTCAACTGTGTGCCCCCAAAATTCCTAGGTTGGATCCCTGGCCCCCACTGCCTCAGTTGGGACAGCATTTGCAGACAGAGCCTTTAAAGAGTTGATTGAGGAGTTCAAATGAGCCATTAGGGTGTGTCCTGATCCGATCTGACTGGTGTCCTTATAAGAAGAGATTTAGACACACACAGGGACACTAAGGATCCATGCACACAGGAGAAAGACCATGTGAGGACCCAGGGGGCAGGCAGCCATCTACAAATCCAGGAGAGAGGCCGCAGGAAAAACCAACCCTGCAGACACTGGATTCCAGTCTCCTCAACTGTAAGAAAATGCATGTCCATTGTGTGAGCCACCCAGACTGGGGCACTCTGTGATGGCAGCCCTAGCAAAATGACATGATGAGAAATGAAACACTAAAACCCTCATTGGGAACACACAGAGCTGCCAGCTTGGGCAGTACCCAGCTACACCCCAGCCCTCTATTCAGGGTGCATGTCACGGGGACCTCAGCTTTCAATGGATCTACCATTGTAAGTGACATAATGATTGCCACTGCAGTAGATTCGGGAGTATTAACTCTGTATGACTGGGGATACCGGAAAGCTTAAGCCACTGCATCCCTGTGTGTGTGGCAGGCCACTTACTTCCGGCTCTGGCACCTGGCTTTTAATGCACCCATGCCTGGGACGCTGACACATCAATCAACGGGGGGACATTTCAACTTAGTTCTTATTTTATTTATTTTTTGTTAATCCTCACCCAAGGATTCCCCACCCCCCCACCCCCCCACCCCCGTTGATGTTCAGGGAAAGTGGAAGGAAGAAGGAGAGACAGAGAGAGAAACATTGATGTGAAAGACACACATCGATTGGTTGCCTCCTGCACATGCCCCAACCAGGGATTGAGCCTGCAACAGAATTATGAGCCCTTGACCAGAATTGAACCAGGGACTCTTCAATCCTCTGGCTGATGCTCTGATCACTGGGTTTCAGCCGGAGCTTCCAACACAGACAGAACCCTCAGTCTCAATTTCCTGGTCCAGCCATTTGCATCCCTCAACTCATTCAGCTTCCCTCCATCTGATTCAAGCTCCAAGTAATGGCTTCAGATTCTGACAATGCCCCCAACTCGATTCTCCCTATCCACTCCACACTGATGTTCGCCAAACATTTCACAAGCAGTGCTTTAGGCATCATTTGATAAATAAATGAGACCAGCCTACAGCTGACCTTTCCCACTAGTCCTCTCAGATTTGTAATTCCTCCCCAATTCACTCTTACCTATTGTCTCTACTTGTGTACGAGGGAAGAGCCACTTACTCCATACTCTACAGAGCATTCTTTTTAAAACACACACACACACACACACACACACATTATTGATTTCAGAGAGAGGAAGGGAGAGGGAAAGATATAGAAACATCAGTGATGAGAGAGAATCACTGATCAGCTGCCACCTGTGCGCACCCCACTGGGGATCAAGCCCACAACCCTGCATGTGCCTGACTGCGAATCAAACACTGGCCTCCTAGTTCATATGTCGATGCTCAACCACTGAGCCACACCAGCCGGGCTCTACAGAGCATTCTTATATGGGAGCTATTCCTGTTACTAGAAAACATTCTCTCTGAATAACAAACAAAAAACAGAATCTTCTACCAGTGCCAATGGCAGAGGCTAAATAATGCCCCTTGTAGGAGGAGACAGGAAGGAAGAGAGGAAGGAAAGGAGGGTGGGCGGGGCTGGGACAGCTCCAACAGGCAGTTTATCAGCTCATTCTTTGAATTGTCAGGTACTGAAAAGGTTTAAAGGACCCAGGTTTAAACCCCAATTAACAATGATAAGTACTCTTTCTGGAAAAATACCTACCCAACCCTGCCCATTATTTTTTTTAATATATTTTTATGGATTTCAGAGAGGAAGGAAGAGGGAGAGAAAGAAACACCAATGATGAGAATCATTGATTGGCTGCCTCCTGAATGCCCCCCACTGGGGATTGAGCCCGCAACTTGGGCATGTGCCCTTGATCAGAATTGAACCTGGGACCCTTTAGTCTGCAGGCCAAAGCTCTATCCACTGAGCCAAACTGGCTAGGGCAACCCTGCCCATTATTAATTTAGCATGCTAATATGCAATTAACTGACTCAGCGTGCTCACATGCTCTAACCCACACGCTCTCACAGTCTATGCCTGTGGCACTGACCTCATGGACATGGGATGACCCGTGTCCTGTGGACCCTCCCTGGCACTCCGTGGTCCGGGCTTGACCTGCCCACACATGCAGGAGCCACACCTCTGACTCCTCACCCCTAGTACCGCCAGAGAAGCAACGCCTTCCCTGAACCCAAAAGCCCATCCCTTTCTTGCCAGGAATGAAATCAAACTCCTTCATGGCCTGCTGACTCCTCTGGAAGGTTCTGGAAGCAGCTGGCCTGTCCAGCCTCGAGACTCAAAGGCCCAGGAGGAATTATGCTTCAGTTGACTTTTGCCTCCATATATTTTTGATGGAAAGTCTCAGATCTTTGTAAGTTTTCCCAATTTCCACTCTTGTATACAGTTAGTATTTCATAAATGTTTACTGCATTTAATTTTAAATACCTAAGGTCATGTATTTCATCAGTCATGCATTAATTGATGGAAACTTACTTCAGCCACGCTATTTTTGACCTGGTTTAAGACTCTGAGACTAGAAGGAGTTATCCTCATTTGTTTTTAACTCATTCAGAGAGATAGGCAAAGGATGTGAGGGCTTTATAGTTTGTAGAATTATTAGTTCAGGGTTGAAAAGGCCCTTTGCGATAAGGATCTAACATTTTTTCTCATAAATTTGAAATTCCAAGTCACCTTATGGAATTCCTTAATTATGGAACTCAGCACCCATTCAAATGGCTGTGGTGGTCTCCTGCCGACCCCACCCATGCAGGCCCGTGCCCTAATATCTCAACTTAGACACTGATTCCTTGGTGGGTAGACAAGCTCCTGATACTTAGGTAACAAACCTGCTCCCCAGACACTAACTTAAAAGCCACTTCTTTTTCCTGAGTCTTGTCAATTCCTGGTCTTTAAAAGTAGACACTGCAATGTAAGGGAGTAACAGCCCCCGGGGTGGGAGGAAGAGCAGGCTGGACATCGGGGTGAGGGGCTTACTCGGTGCCGCTCTCCACCATCTGTGTGAGCAGGAAGATACCGTCCAGGTTGATGAACTCCTGGGCGAAGGTGACATCCCGGGAGAGGCTGGCCAAGTCCTTCAGTGCCTCCAGCTTGGAGTCCATGCTGGACGACTGGATGCGTTCGTGCAGCTGCTGGGCGTTCTGAGCCTTAAGGAGACACAGAGGGAAGAGTGTTCACAGAGGAAACCACATGAAAATGTTAGCGTTTCATTCATGGGAAACAAGGGCACGGTGGCCCTCGGTGCAAGACTGGACAGTCCCCACGCCCAGCGCGGCTTCGACCACACAGCCCCAACTCGCCACCCTGGTCACTCGTTTCTCCATGGGAACCAGTCCTCTGCCTTCTGGTGAACAGGCCCCCCCTCTCCGTTTCTGGGAAAATTGAGAGCTTTCCCCAGAAACAGCAGGTGTAGTAGTGAGAAGGAGAAAAGGCAAAAATGTTTATCTTTCAAGTAAATTTTTCATCTATAAATGGCAAAAAGCTTTGTGCTTAAACAATTATACAAATTTATACAGCGTGTTCACCAGTTAATTAAGTCAATACTATGGGTGATAACTGTCTGCACAGTGTTCAAAAGCGTCATTAGTCACCCCAACCATCTTTCTGGGTTACTGACAGTCTTCCAGCACAACACAAGGATGCTTATAAATTCACTCTTCCACATTTGCTTCCCATACATTCACTACTCGCTGCATGAATTTATAACAAAGTAATTAGGAAACCAAGGAGCTTTGCCTAGAATTAGACCATCCTATATAATAAAACCCTAATATGCAAATCAACCAAACGGTGGAACAACAGGTTGCTATGATGCTTGACACAGGAGCTGCACCCTGGTGGTCAGTGTGCTCCCACTGGGGGAGTGCTGCTCAGACAGAAGCCAGGTTCATGGCTGGCGAGCACACTGGCGGTGGCAGGAGCCTCTCCCGCCTCTACGGTAGCGCTAAGGAGCAGAGAGGCTGTCCCCCAAGGGGTCCTGAAATGTCAGATGGTGCAGGATGGGATGAGGGACCCCCACCTGCAGTACACGAATGCCATGCACTGGGCCTCTAGTGTGTGTGTGTGTGTATTTACATATACATTGATATTGATTTTAGAGAGAGGAAGGGAGAGGGAGAGAGAGATAGAAACCAATTAGATAAAAACATCAATCAGCTGCCTCCTGCATGCCCCTCACTGGGGATTGAGCCCACAACCCAGGAATATGCCCTAACCAGGAATCAAATGAAGACCTGGTTCATGGGCTGATGCTCAATCACTGGGCCATACCAGTTAGGTGAGAATTATACATCTTTTAGCTTTTAATTTGTTTTTTTATTGACTTCAGTGGGGAAGGGAGAGGGGGTGGAAACAGACCGGACAAGCGGAACTTCTGGATAAGAACTTGTCTTCTATATTTCTCATTCATCCAGTAGGGGCTTCATTTCTACCTTTCAGTCAGGACGAGCAGTGAGGAAAAAATTATTACATTCCCCTGCCTGCTCTTTTGCTTAACAGAAATGCTGGCACATCTGTTGCAGTGACATTTTAACTCAGCACTGCGTGGTCGGAGCACTCTGCCACCCTCACCGCCTCCTCAGCTGCTGGCTCCCTCCTCTGAACCTGCAGTAGGCTTCGGAGGTGGGGGAAGACAGGGTGTCTGAGCTCAATAATCAGGCACCTTCTCCAGAACAGAAACTCAGAAACGTCTGAGGGGTCCCATGTGACCTGTAACAGAGGGGCGACTGCTCAGTGGAGAAAGGGAGCCCACACAGGTTGGTCCTGGCAGCAAAGGGACTGCGCCCCACAGCCTCCCTAGCACAGCCCCCCTCCCCACCAGGTTCCCCAGCACTGCCCTGCACAACCCCGAGGACAGGGCGGGATTCCACAGGAAAACCAACGCATCTCCAGGAACCGAGGCAGGTGACCCTGCCTGTCACTTGGTCAGAGGTGTTCCGTGGTCTTCCCTGTGTTACACTCCACAACTGGCACTCTGCCTCAGAAGTTAGAAAAGGAGGAGGAGAGAGGAGGAGGAGCACCCTCTCGGCCCATTCACTGATCCCCAGTTACCGGACAAACTGCTCAAACTCCAAATGCCATATTGTACCGAGGAAGAAGAGAGAGCTGAGTGAACCTGACAATCACTTTATCTTCTTAAACTGCTCCAGGATATACTCCTCTATAAAATCCTCAAATGGATTGATAACATTTAACCCAAGTGAATCACTTTGAATTCCTAAGAAACGACATTTTTCTCCAAGCAGGAGGTCTGCACTGATTACAGACATTATGATAATAATGAGTACTCAGAATTATTTCATCGTCTTTATCAGTGTTTACGAAAGCTGTTTGGTGCTGTTAAAATTAGTGATAAAGACAGCTAACCGTTACCTACACTCTTTATGCGCCGCCGCTGTAAACATCTTTAGGAAGGAATGCACTTGATCTGCACAACAATCCTAGCAGGCACATGGCTTTGTTCTCTTCACTTTACAAAGGAAACGCAAGTTCGGAGAAGTTAAGTATAAAGAAGTTAAGAATAAATGAAAATACATGCACACATATCCACATACTAGTGACCCAGAGTACGAAGCTGCACAAGACCCAGGACCCCAGACCCCACCGTACCACAGGACTCCCCCAGTCCTGCCGTGCCATGAGACCCAGAGACCAGTCCCACCCACCACCCCCACGCCTCACACGCAGTCCGCCCACCCATGCGCCTCCCGGTGACTGGTGACTGATCTTTGGTCCTTACAGCGTTACAACCACTGGGTTTTTATTATACAGATAATGGCAGGAAAATGACCACAATAAACAAGCCATGATATGACCCATGGTTATTTATGAATTGTTATTATTCTGCATAACTTTCTTTGCAGCACGGTGCAATTTTTCAAATTTTCCATGATGCTGCAATGTTTTAACATGGCGGGGGGGTGGGGGGAGCCAACATTATTTAAAAATAAAGTCACATTGGTCCTGATTCTTCACGAAGCACAAATGAACAGAGCCTCGCTGCTGTGCGGGAGACAATGTCCCGATGTGAGTGATTTCTGGTATTGCTCGAAGGACAGACATCAAGTTTCATCCTGAGCCGCTCCACAGCTGCCCTGAAATACTGTTCCCCCTCCCCGCTGTCCTTGAAGTCTTGATTAAAATGTTCCCCAAGAAACTTCCAGCATGGTGCCAGGTGCATGATACCAATAGGAGGTCATCTAAAAGGGCACAAGTTTCATGGATATTTTCCAATGTGCACTCAACGTCGCACAGCTACCAACTTCACTTTCCTGGAATGTCTGGGATCCCCTGCCAATGACTCCTTCACTCCCTCTCCTCTCTCCCTAAGCTCCCCTTCCCCCCTGCTTCCCCCACAAGGGATCTTGCCTCACATTTTACTGAGAAAATCTAAGCAATCAGCCCAGAGTGCCTTCCTCTTCCCACTGCCAAGGGCACAGGCGACACCTCTATGCTCACGCATGGAGTCTTCCTGGCACTGACACCTGGTTTGCGCTTCTGACAAAGGCCACCCCTGCTGCTCTCCATCCCTGCTCCTCTCTCGCCTTCTCGGGTTCTGTCCTTCTAAACGATCCCCCTTTGGTCTGTGCCATCAGGCGCTCTCTGCAGCAGACCATAAACTTAGGAACCTCCATGACCCTATGCCGCCCTAGCTGCGCCTCATTCCACTGCTCCATGCTCAGCACAAGCTCTGGAGTGAAGAGGGTGTCTGCAGTTGCTGCCTCTCTCCTCCACTTCCTCTCCCCCATGGGCCGCAATGATGCTTCCATCCTCACCCCACCCTCGAGTGCCTGCAGGATGCTATCCATGCCTCCAGGTGTGGGCCCAGGGACCCCTGCCCTCACCTCATCTTCCCTATTGTCTCTGTGGCCTTCAACACACCTAACTCCTCCCTCCTCCCTAAAACACTGTCTTCTCTAGGCTCCCTGACTGGCTCCTCCTCTAGACCCAGGAGTGTGCCCAGGGCTTACCTTCCCTATGGCGACCTCATCCAGCCCATGGCCGTACCTGATGATGGCTGCCCAGCACTCACACCTGACTGCCTTCCTCCTGGACACAGAACAGGCATCTCAGACTCTTCATTTTACCCTTCCCAAACCTTCCATTGCAGGAAACAGT